>RJWK010030936.1:0-24452 GCA_004363435.1 Platanista minor | reverse complement strand
AGGGCCTCCCTGGTGGCGCAGTGGTTAAGAATCCGCCTGCCAATGCAGGGGACACGGGTTTGAGCCCTGGTCCGGGAAGATCCCACATGCCGCTGAGCAACTAAGCCCGTGCGCTGCAACTACTGAGCCTGAGCTCTAGAGCCCACAAACCACAACTACTGAGCCCACGTGCCACAACTACTGAAGTCCGTGTGCCTAGAGCCCGTGCTCTGCAACGAGAAGCCACTGCAATGAGAAGCCCGTGCACCGCAACGAAGAGTAGCCCCCGCTTGCCGCAACTAGAGAAATCCCGTGTGCAGCAGCAAAGACCCAACGCAGCAAAAAAAAAAAATAATAATAAATAAATAAATATAAAGGTTCCCTTTAAAAAAAAACAACCCAGATCCAATTAAAATATCCATGTAAAGGTCAATATACCTTTGCAACCCTCTCATCTATTTCCTCAGGAAAGCCCTCTAGTGTACATGCATTTCATATAATGGTGTCATTTATTGAGCCCTTCTCTAGGTCTGAGGAAAAAATGAAAAGATTACTAAATTCTTTAAGCTTCTTGCAGTCAAAATGGAGGAAACTAACAAAGATACCTACTGGAAAGATATCTATACTCTCCAGACCAGGAGAATGGCAACTTACCATAGTGATTAAGAATGTAGATAGGTCTTGAAGTCAAACTGCCTGAGTTTGAGCCCCAGCTCTGTTACTTACTGGCTGTGTAACCTTGAGCAAATTGTTTAAAGCTCTCCCAAACCCAGTTTCCTTATGTGTAACATGGAAATAATACCACTGCTTATCTCATAAAGTTTCTGTGGGGATTAAATCAGCATTTAAGGGATTAAATGGCACTGTGTTTTCAAAACTGTTCGTTGTAGTTGTTGTTTTCGCAGTTCTCACTATCATCACTATAATCCTATTCCATTCCAGTGTCTTGTATTTATCTCCACTGTAGCATTTGTGTTGTAACTTTCTATTTCTACATCTATTTTCCCACAGACTTTAAGACACCCATTTTAAAATTTGTATTCCACTAGCGCTTAGTATACTTAACACACAATGTACATTTGGGTTAATCTGAATAAAGACTAATGTTTAACGCCTCTAAATTAGTGGCCCCTTGTACAGAGAATACAGACTTACAAAATCTGGATAAAGCATAAGCAAGCTTTAATGTTGTCTCCCAAGGTCTAGTGGGGAAGAAAGGGAGGATTCCTTTGCCAAATATGAAAATTGAGGGGTTTTTTTTGTTTGTTTCGTTGTATATCAATATCAAAGAATGATGGATAGAGTTCTTCTGACAGCCTTTGGGTCCCCAAAGAACCTCAGTCCTTCAACCACTAGTTCTATTGTCTCTAACTATCCCAGAGAAATGGCCATTGGTCCTTATGTTTTATGGGGCCAACTAGATGTGGCCTTTACTCTTTAGTATGTCTATGCATTCAAGGATTGGGCACAGATAATCCATTATTCCTAAAAATACATAAGTAAAAGCCAATTCCATGTTTATATTTTAGGTGTAGCATTGGCATCTAAACTCAAAACTGCCTTATTATAATTACATTGCATCAATCAATTTTATATGTAATGCCCATATTTTCTAATTATGTGAGGGAATTGGTAGTTACCAAGTTGGTTGCCAAGGAAAGTCTTGTTGCAAAGAAGTATTTATGGTATTTGTTTGGGGGAGTGTTATGGGTTCCAGAAAAGGAATTGTCTCAGGGACCCCTTACCAAGATTACATTCAAGGAATTTTACAGAAATAATCTGATGAGTAAAAAAGAATTCTGGCCTTAAAGAGTTTTTGCCCATTATAGGAGTTAAGATTTTGATATAAATAACTGCCAGGGGGAGATAGAAAGTAAGAGATGCATATAAACTGCTGTGGGAATTTGGAGCAAGGAGTCTATCTTTGACTGATAGTATGTTGGAAAAAAATTGGGAAATTTGCTAAGAGATAATATTAATGTTTGGTGTTGAAGAATGAATATTTTGAACATGTGGAAATGAAGTGTATTGTGAATATCCTTATTAAGGACAGGAGCCTATGTTTATTAATAGATTTTCTTTTTTGCATAATTGCTTTCTGCCATTTTTGGTAACAACATTAACAGTTATCATCATAGCTAACATTTATTGACTGCCTACTATGTGCCAGAATCTAAGTGCTTTGCCTTTATTAACTTAATCCTCATATATCTATTATCTGTATTTTAACTTTTTTTCTGCTTTGTTCTTTCCTGCCAGACATTGCTTTTTTTAAAAAAAATTTTTATCAAAGTTATATGTGTGTATAGTTTAAAGGGTCAATCAGTAAGTACTATACATTTTGTTACCACAAACAGCAGTCTCCCCTCCTTCACATTAGAAGTTTCTTTAAGGGGAACTTTAAAACAAATTTTTTTTTTTAATAAAAAAAATTTTTTTTGACCATGCCATGCGGTTTGTGGGATCTTAATTCCCCAACCAGGGATTGAACCCTGGCCATGGGAATGAAAGCACCGAGTCCTAACCACTGGACCGCCAGGGAATTCCCAAGGCGAACTTGTTTAGTACTTGCGAGGGCAAGCAAGGTGTTAAAGTAGAAGCTATTTATTTGTTACTCTCTCCCCCTCATCTCTTTCCTCCTTGCTTTCTTTATGCTGTATCTTACCTGCGGGTATAGGGTGGCCAGCATTCAGTGTATCTCCAGTTCTACAAGGAGATTATAGCCATGAGTTGTAGTGGTTGCTCCAGCTTTCTCAGTTTTTGGGTTTCATGTCAAGAATGTCATCACCTTTTTCTTCTTAGCTTCATCTCCCTTCTAGTTCTTCCTACCTAGGTACAGGCTACCATTCTCTCTCTCTCACCTGGACTTCTGCAATAGCCTTTTTATTGGTTTTTGCTTCTCTCCAGTTTATTCTACATACTGCAGCCAGAATCACTTTTCTAAAATGTAAATCTGATCAGGGTACTACTCTGCTTAAAATCCCTTAGGATAAAGTCGATCTCCAAATTCCTTGGACTGGTTTCCAAGGCACTTGATGGTTATCCCTGGCTTTCACCTTTACTCTTGCCATTTTCTGTCCCCACTCTTTAAGTTCCAACCATAATCGAACTACTAGAGATCCCTCAAATGCAGTTTTCCTTCTCACTTCTGGATACATAAGGAGTAAAGATATGAAGATAATTGTCAAGTGTAAGCCTACCCTTGTGAAAAACAGCAAATCCACACATCTAGGTTTCCTAGGAAGAACAGGAATCAGACCCTCAAGAGAATAGAGCTTACTTGGGGAATTAAAAGGTTGTTCAGTATGAATGCAATTGTAATAAACAAGCTATCTTGTTACGACTTGAACCTCAGGAATTTGTCAGTGTGGAGTGGAGACATAGTAAGTGTTTGGTTTTTCTCCTTGATTTTTTTTTTTCCTACTTTTGTCCTCACTTTTTCTCAGACTTGTCTGTATGATTCACATTTTTCTTTCCTAAGTGAAGTGCTGTTTGATTTGGTCAGTAGTTTTTCTTTCAAAACATCTGTTGAGATGCTATGTAGTCTACTGATTGACTACCCTTGGGGCTGATGATCACCCTTGATTTAATCAAAGAGGGACAGGATGGTGGGGTCATGTTGTAGATATAGGTACTTAAATACATGAAGAATTGCACTGGATTGCTTTCCTTAGCTCAGTGTCAATGATAACAGTGTTTATTTTAGCAAGGCACCTAGAGCATAATGGACTCCTTTTCATAGGTGAATGCCAAGTGGCTCGGTATAGAGTTCTGGATTGCCATTTTTTGTCATTTTGTCATTAGAAGAATGTCTATAGATGGTGCTTTTCACTAAAATATTTTTAGGTACTGATCCCTTCTTTTTTTTTTATTAATCTTATCTGATACGCTTGAGCTCTTCATCTGAAGAAAACTTTCTTTTGTATTTGAATATTACTTCTGTTCCATTTGTTCTTGTATCATCTTCAGGAACTCCAATTATCAATGTGTTAGAGCTCTGCTACTCTCTCCCCCATCCCCTCACCCCTTAAAATTATATTAATCTCTTCATTTTTTTCCCTTTTTCATTCTTGGAGATTTTCTTAAATTTCTTCTTTAAATCATCGCTTCGGTTTCTTCAAAGTTGACTCTTCTTCTCACTACTTATAATGAATTAAAAAAATTTTTCTTTTTAAACATTTTTATCATTATTTTATTCCTTTTTTTTTTTTTTTTTTTTGGCTGTGCAGCGGCCTGTAGGATCTCAGTTCCCCAAACAGGGATCAAAACAGTCCACGTGGGCTTCCCTGGTGGAGCAGCGGTTGAGAGTCCGCCTGCCAATGCAGGGGACACTGGTTCGTGCCCCGGTGCGGGAAGATCCCACATGCCGCGGAGCGGCTAGGCCCGTGAGCCATGGCAAAACAGTCCATGAAAGTAAAAACCCAGAATCCTGACCACTAGACCACAGGGAACTCCCTATAATTTTTCTTATGTTTACCTTAATATTCTTATCTCACTGAGCTTCCTTTCTTTATCTGCCTCTCAGCAGGCTTCCTTATTATTTTAGTCTTTCATTTTGCTTCTGTGACTCCATTTTTTAAATACTTAGAAGCTGTGAAATACTGCCTAAGTTTTGTTTTTTGCAATGTGTAATTTTAAAAGTGTTTACTTTTGAGTGCTATTTTCTTATTACATTGTTTTAGAATCATTTCATGGTCTTCTTAAAAAACAATTAAAAATTTTTTTTCCACCCAAGAATAATGAGATATTCATTCATATGTAGCTTTTTTTCCCCTCTAGAGACAGGGTATTTCTTAGATGGCCTCACTCTCCATTTCCTGTTAGAAGCCTCCGCTTAGATTTTAACATAAGGCCCTGATTGCCAGTTAAGTGATCCAGCAACCTCAGGAAGTGAGGAGGGAGCCCTGGCTGCAAATCATCTTATTAGCGGAAACTTCTCTTTGTGTAGAATTTTATTTGTGTTTGGCAAAGTTGCTATGTCAGGTTCAGATCTGGTATGGCTGCCCCGCTGCTTTGTACCAGAATAGTCCCACTTTCTCCTAGAGAATGGATCTGCTTGGTGTAGCTACCTTTGCTGCACTAGAAAATGGTCTGCCACTTGACAGTTTATCATAAAGGAGAGGGAAGGAAAAGGACATCTTGCTAGCCAGTAAGAACACCTGAGTCAACTCCTGTGTTCAGTTGTTTGACAGATGTCACAGTAAGTGCATCTTTATGTCCAAATATTTGACAAATGTAAAAGTATAATACAACAAAATATGCAAATTAATAGCAACTATATTAAATATATATATATATATATATACACTATAGCAGATTGAAAACAGGGCAGTAGGATTATATATGATTCCTATCTTTTAAAATGTTAACTTTTAAATAAGAAGGAGATGGTGGTTATCGTATTTGACAGGTGACACTTTAATGTTAGATTCTGAAACAGGAGGTTACAAACAGGGGAACTAGTGCCGCAAGGCTTTGGAAATTATTTCATAAGAAGGACAGGCTAGAACAAGGCAGGTTAGCCCTTCCCAGTGCCTGAGGAACCAGGTCACTGGATGCAGAGTCAGTGTGAATAGGATTATTTCCTGTAATCTCAAGGGTGCCAGTTGTAGATTTGATTCTTCAGCAAGGTCAAGGAAACTCGGGAGCTGAAGTTATAGTGAGGATTAGGCATACAGTAAATAAAAAAGAAATAATCTTCTCTTATTTTTGCTTTTAATTGTAAGCAGTCTGGAGCCAAATGCTCTGCCTGTCCATTTTCTCTTTAGCCCTGACTTCTCTGGTTTTCATATTGGTGGAGTCTTTTTTAATTAAAAAAAAAAATTTATTTATTTATATTTTGGCTACGTTGGGTCTTCATTGCTGTGCGCAGGCTTTCTCTAGTTGTGGCGAGCGGGGCCACTCTTTGTTGCAGTGCGTGGGATTCTCACTGCAGTGCCTCCTGTTGTTGTGGAGTACGGGCTCTAGAGCACATCGGCTTCAGTAGTTGTAGTGTGTGGGCTCAGTAGCTGTGGCTCGTGGGCTCTAGAGCACAGGCTCGGTAGTTGTGGCGCACGGGCTTAGTTGCTCCACGGCTTGGTGGAGTCTTAAAGAGCTTGTGTTCAGTCATGATTATCTCTCTTTTTGCACCTTTTACTTTTCTCCTTGCTTTTCACACCTGTTAGTAGCATGGAATTAGATGATGAGGAATTGTGTGCTGTAGCTGGAGCTCCTCTCAGCTTGGACTGTGAAAATACTACTTTGAAATTAACTTCATATTTAGACGGATAACAAGTTTGTTGATCAATCTGTTATTTTTTAACAGTTTGTGGGAATAGTTTATAGTGTAGAGCCTTACAGTGTTTTCTTATTTTAAATATTATATACTTAATGTTTTTCAAACTCAAAATTCTTCAGACTTTAAAATTAAAGTTTTAATAAGTGAACAGTATAATGGTGAATAAAGATTTAAAAACTTGTGAAAATCTGATAACCTCACATCTGTCCCCATCTCATTTCCTGAGGTAACTAATGTTAACAGCCCACTTGGTATGTATCTTTCCATACCTTTATTCCTATTCACAACAACTATACAAGCATATTTACACATCTATTAGGGGTGTTTTTTTGTTTTAGTTTTTTTAATACATTTTATTTATTTATTTTAAAAATTTATTTATTTTTGGCTGCATTGGGTCTTTGTTGCGGTGCGCGGGCTTCTCATTGCAGTGGCTTCCCTTGTGGAGCACGGGCTCTAGGTGTGTGGGCTTCAGTAGTTGTGACACGCGGGCTCAGTAGTTGTGGCTCACAGGCTCTAGAGCACAGGCTCAGTAGTTGTGGTGCATGGGCTTAGTTGCTCCGCAGCATGTGGGATCTTCCGGGACGAGGGCTTGAACCCATGTCCCCTGCATTGGCAGGCGGATTCCTAACCACTGCGCCACCAGGGAAGTCCCTCTATTAGGGTTTTTTGGTTTACTTTTTTTCTAAGAGCTTGAGATATGATTCATATACCATACAGTTCATCCATTTAAAGTACAATCCAGTGGTTCTTACTGGATTCACAGAGTTGTGTAGCCATCAGTACAGTCAATTCTAGAACATTATTATCACCCGCAAAAGAAACTCCTTACCCATTAGCTATTACTTCTCTCCATTTTCTTCCAACCTCTCCAGGTATAGGCAACCACTAATCTACTTTCTGTCTTTACAGAATTACTTATTCTGGATTTTTCACATGAATGGAATTATACACTATATATGTCTTTTGCGGCTGGCTTCTTTCACTTAGTGTAATGTTTTTGAGGTTTGTTCAAGTTGTAGATTTTATCATTCTCTGTCCCTTTTTATGGCTGAATACTATTCCATTGTTTGGATGTATCACATTTTGTTTATTCACTCATCTGTTAATGGACATTTGGGTTGTTTCCACTTTTAGGTTATTATGAATAATGCTGCTGTGAATATCTGTATACAATATTTGGTGTAGACTTTTAAAAAAATTGAGGTAAAATTCACATTACATACAATTAACCATTTTAACAGTTCAGTGGCATTTAGTATATTACAATGTTGTGCAATTACCACCTTTCTCTTTCAAACTAGAGAAGAACATACCATACTTACTAAGTAATCACTCCCTCTCCCTCCATCCCCTGGTAACCACTTATCTGCTTTCTGACTCTGTGGATTTTCCAATTCTGGTTATCTCATATAAAAGGAACCACAGAATGTGGTCCACTGTGACCGGCTTCTTTCATTTAGCATGTTTTCAAGGTTCAGCCATGTTGTAGCATATATCAGCACTTCATTCTTCTTTGTGGCTGAATAATATTCCACTGTATGGCTATACCACCTTTTGTTTATACATTCATCAGTTCATGGACATTTGGGTTGTTTCCACCTTTTGGATATTGTGAATAATGCTGCTATAAACATTTGTGTGAATGTTTCTGTGAGTGCATATATTTTCATTTCCCTCAGATATATAACTGCTCCTACAAGCCAGATGGTAACTCTGTGTTTAATGTTTTGAGGAACTGTGAACTGATTTTCAAAGTGTACCATTGTTCATTTCCACCAACAGTGTTATGTGGATTTCAGTTTGTCCACATCCAAGCCAACAGTTGTTGTTATTCTGTTTTTTTACTTTTAGCCATCCTAGTGGGTGTGAAATGGTATCTCATTTGTGAATACCAATTTTGATTTACAGCTTTGTTTTTATATACATTTCTGTAATGACTAATGATGTTACACATCTTTTCCATGTGTTTATTGCCTATTTATATTTCTTCTTTGGAGAAATACCTATTCAGATCCTTTGTTCATTAAAAAATTGGGTTGCCTTTTTATTAAGTGGTAAGAATTTTTATATATTCTAGATATAAAACCCTTATCAGTTACAGGCTTACCTCATGTATATACTGGTGTATCTCCAATACCCTGTGGAGATACTGTGGGTTTGGTTCCAGACCACTGCAATGAAGTGAATATGACGGTAAAGTGAGTCACGTGAATTTTTTTGTCTCCTAGTGCATATAAAAGTTATGGTTACACTATACTGTAGTCTGTTAAGTGTGCAGTAGTATTATGTCTAAAATGTTATGTACATACCTTAATTTAAAAAGATTTTATTGCTAAAAAATGCTAACCATCATCTGAGCCTTCAGCAAGTTGTAATCTTTTTGCTGGTGGAGGGTTTGAAATATTTTGAGAATTACCAAAATGTGACACAGAGACACAAAGTGAACAAATGCTGTTGGAAAAATGGCTCTGATAGACTTGCTCGATGCAAGTTACCACAGACCTTCAATTTTAAAAAACACAAAATCTGCACAGTGCCGAGGTATGCCTGTATATGATTTGCAAATATTTTGTCATTCTGTGGTTTTTCACCTTCTTAAAAGTGTCCTTTGACATGAAAAAATTTTAAGTTTGAAGTCCAATTTATCTATTTTTTTGTTGTTGCTTGTACTTTAGGTGTTATAAATAAGAAACCACTGCCTAATCTAAGGTCACAAAGATTTACACCTATATTGTTTGCTTTTTTCAAAATTTTTTGACTGTGCCACACAGCATGTCGATCTTAGTTCCTCGACCAGGGATCGAACCCGTGCCCCCTGCATTGGAAGCATGGAGTCTTAACCACTGGACCGCCAGGGAAGTCCCCTACACCTATGTTGTTTTCTAAGAGTTTTTACAGTGTTAGCTTTTACAGTTAGGTCTTTGATCTCTTTTGTGTTAATTTTTATATATGGTATGGGGCTTTTGGTATGCTTTCTTTCACAAAGTAGAATTATATTTATACAAAGTGTTTCATATATTTACTTGACAGTACATCCTGGTTATCTCTTCCAGTCAGTAGGTAGCTATGTATTATACTTTTAAAAGTCTGTGGTTCAGCGGCCATGGCTCACAGGCCTAGCCGCTCCGCAACATGTGGGATCCTCCCAGACTGGGGCACGAACCTGCGTCCCCTGCATCAGCAGGCGGACTCTCAACCACTGCGCCACAAGGGAAGCCCAAGTTGCTTATATTATAAATGGAGGAAGAGTAAAAGGGACTTAAAGAGAGATGGCTCCTGTACTTCCTTGAACTGGTAAAATGCTGACCTCTATAGACTGTGATAAGTTATATATGTAACGTGTAATACCTAGAGTAACCATTAAAAATCTATACAAAGTGATACACTAAAAATACTGTAGATAAATCAATTTGCAGTTCTTTTTTAAAAACTTGAGGTATAATTGATATATAACATTTTCGTTTCAGGTGTACAACATGATATTTGTATACACTGCAATATGATCACCACAGTAAGTGTAGTTACCATCCATCACCATCCAAAGTTATAAAAAATATTTTTTTCTTGTGATGAGACCTTTTAAGATTTACTCTTTTGGCAACTTTCAAATATATACTACAATGTTATTGACTATAGTAATCATGCTGTACATCACGTCTTATGACTTATTTATTTTATGATGGGAAGTTTGTACCTCTTGACCCCGTTCATACATTTTATGCCTCCCCAACCGCCATTCTGTTGCCTGTATCTGCGGTTTTGTTTTGTTTGTTCATTTCTTTTGCTTTTTATGTTCCACATATAAGTGAAATCATATGTATTTGTCTTTCTCTGACTTATTTCACTTAGCATAACATCTTCAAGGTCCATCCATGTCGCAAATGGCAAGATTTTATTATTCTTATGACTGAGTAGTATTCCATTGTGTGTGTGTGTGTATACACACACCACATCTTCTTTATTCATCTATCGATAGACACTTAGGTTGTTTCCATATGTTTGCTATTGTAAATAGTGCTGCGATAAATATAGTGGTGCCTATATCTTGTCAAATTAGTGTTTTCATTTTCCTTGGATAAATACCCAGAAGTGGAATTGCTGGATCGATCATATGGTAGTTCTATTTTTAAGTTTTTGAGGAACCTCCATACTGTTTTCCACAGTGGCTACACCAATTTACTTTCCCATCAGTAGTGCACGAGTGTTCCCTTTTCTCCACATCCTCACCCACACTTGTGGTTTCTTGTCGTTTTGACAATAGCCATTCTAACTGGTGTGAGGTGATATCTCATTGTGGTTTTGATTTGCGTTTCCCTGATGATTAACAAAATACAGTTCTTGAAAAATGTTCAAGTAACCTACAAGAAGGCAGGAAAAAGAAAACAGAAAAAAACAAAAACAAAAACGACTGAGAACAAAACCCCCCACAAAATAGCAGACTTAAACCCTAACATTTAAAAAATTACATAGAATATAAATAGTCTACATACCAATTAAAAGACAGAGTTTGGTAGAGCAGATATAAAAGCATAACCCAATTATATGATTGATTCATGCAACTTGGATGCACCTCAAGGGCCTTATGCTGAGTGGGATAAAAACAATCTCAAGAGATCACATTTTGTATGAATCTGTTTATATAGCATTCTCAAAATGACAAAATTATTGAGATGAAGAACAAATTAGTGGTTACCAGGGATTAGGGATATTGAGGGGATGCAGTAGGTATAACTCTAAAGTGGTAGCACAAAGATCTTTGTGGTGATGGAGTAGTTCTATATCTTGATTGCAGTGGTTCTTACACGGATCTACACATGTGATAAATGGCATAGAACCATATACATTGTACCAATGTCACTTTCCTGGTTTTGTTATGTAAGATTTAACTACTAGGGGGAGCTGGGCAAAGGTTACATGGGACCTCTCTGTATTATTTTTGCAACTGTCTGTTGCAAATCTATAATTATTTCAAAATAAAAGTTGAAAAAGCTATAGCAAATATCATATTCAATACTGAAACCTTAAAAATATTCCCTTTAAAATCAGAAAAAAATCAAGGACGCCAGCTATCATTATTTACATTCAAAAGTTTATTGGTAGGCCTAGCCCATGCAGTAATATCAGACAAACAAAATATTTTAGGTTTAAAAAGAGAGAAAAAAATATAATTTTAGATAATATGATTTTCTACATAGGGAACTGGAGAATCAAGGCATAAATAATAGAATTGAGTTTAGCAGAATTATTAGATGCAAGATCCATTTTCAAAAGTCAGCTGCATTTCTATGCAATAAAAATACCATTTATAATAGCAAAAAAGAGTGCCATAGAGAAATCTAACAAAAGATGTATGGGACCATTTTGTGGAAAATTATAAAACAAGATATTAAAGGAGTAAATAAATGGGGAGACATGCTATTTTCAAGTATAGGAAACCTAAATATTTTAAAAACATACAGTCTCTTCATTTGTAGATTTAAATGTAGTTCTGATCAGAGTCACAACATTAATTTTGGGGAACTTGCCAATCTGATTCTAAAACTTAAAAAGATTTGGTTATCATCTGAAAACCCATGTATGTAATAGCCATATTGAAAAATCAAAGAGAAAAAAAAACCTTATTATTTCAACTGATGCAGAAAAAAGAGTAGTCAAGGCACTGATGAACTAGGCAGGCGTCTCTTGCCTTACCGGGTATCAAGATTTTAAAAATAACATTATAGTTATAGAGTATTTGATATTTAAATGTGCACACATTATGAAAAGTAAAGAAAAATAAAATGGATGTCAAATTTAATACAGTATTCTAAGGTTAAAGTAGTGACAGCTGAAGCAGTCTTTGTTACTCTCTAGGTATTAATATCTAAATTCAGAATAAATTAGTAAAACTAGGCCACCAGGATTCTGAGGATTTTATTTTGCAAGTAACACCAAGCACAGTTTGATGTTTCTTTAAAAGTGAATTGTGCTGGAATTTTACTGAAATCTGGTGCATGTAAAATGATCATCAAAACATTGTAATTTATGAAAATAGTTAATTTTAAAATGGTAACTGGAATATTTTATGTTTCAGTGTCCTTTCACATCATTTCTTTTACCTCCTCTTCCCCTCATTTTACAGAAACTGGGTTGACAAAAATCTTCATTTTCCAGAACAGACAGAATTTTCATTTCTATCTGAAAACCTTGAGGCCTAAGATACTTATGCTTTTTGTCTAAGGGCCCACATAATGAAGTGTCAGAGCAAAGTCTAGAATCAAGACCTCCTTGTTCCTAGTCATTAGCAGCTGCAGCTTTTGCTCCATTCCCATGGGCTTAATGTAGCTTTTTAAAAGTTTTCATTGAAATATTGGAAAACACTCAGTTTTTAGACGGTGTATCTTCATAATGGCAAATACTTAGAAAAACATTTTCCTCTATGATTTCTCTCAAGGGCCTATGTTTATTATTCAAGGGCTAGAGAAGACCCTGAATTAGCAATGATTCCATCCAATTCCAAAGAGATACTTATTGAGCAAACACCATGTAATTAGTCCATTTAAATAGAGCAAATAAACCTAAGACAAATTAGAAAAAGCAGACTTTTGTAGATATAAAATAGGAAAATAACTAATAAAACAAATTTAATAAAAGCATTTTTATTAGCAGATGATCTTAACCTGCATGGATTTCCCCTTGATATGCACAGTGTTTTGTGGATGTACCTGCATTTTTCTGGAGAGCAGGTGTGTAGCTTTTGTTAAATTATCAAAGGAGTCTGTAATTTTAAAGGTTAAGACTTTATTGTAACACAGTGATGGGAGGGAAGGCATATTGGTGCAATTTCGTTGAGGAGTAAGTAGGTGATGATAAAAAAGATGGGCTATGCCTGGGAAAAACTGAAAAGGAACAAAATGTATCTACTTCATTTCTGGACTCTCCTGGTATCCTCTGTCCTCCCTTATGCTGTCTTTCCAAAGCAGGAGATTTAGAAAGATTTATTCTTGAAGAAATTAAATAGGAAAAGTTCTAGATTTAGGATACCACAATTCCCTTGTTCTAGCCTTTTGCCTGACTAGCCCCCAGGACCTGGCACTCAAACTCTTAAGAGATTTTGTGGGGCCAATGGGTTTTGCCTCTCATTGGACTGAAATACTGCTCTGTGCCTTTTTCTCATGTTGTTCCTTCTTCTCTTTGCCTATCTATGTTTTATCCATTTCCTTAATCCCAGTTCTGCTTCTATCTATTTGATAACAGCTTTGGTTATTAATCCCAGCCTTACTCATCTGTCCTTTCCCTTTGGCACATTTTACCTTAACATTACATTTTGGTTTCTAAGTTGACAGTGAGTTATATAGATTAGCTCTTTTCCTCCGTGTGCTTGCATTGTTTTTGCTGTCTCTGTCACCTTTCTTAGGGTAGTGACTACGTTTTTTTCTTTTTCTTTTCCTCCTCCAGCTGCCTCCATGGTGGCATTCTGGTGGAATGGAAAGAACTAGACTTAGAGTCAGATGACCTGAATCCTTTATCTAGTGCCATTATTTAATCCAAGTGATGTTCCCAGTTGATTCTTAATGTGACCCAGCCACAGAACCTCTCTGAGCTCAAGTTTCTTCTTACCTGTAAAATGGAGATTAAAAAGGAAAATTGACATAAAACCCCAATATCCAAGAACAGAAATGGTCCATTTTGGTGTTCTCACATTACTGGGTGTAAACTGTTGTCCTTTAGAACTCCAGTGCCTTGAACATTCATGCTTTTCTACTGGAATCCCAACTTCTCTGCAACTTTCTCTAACCAGCTCTGCAACTTCGTTTCAGTCCCTCAAGATTCAAGTTGGGAGCATGTGATTGCTACACCTAGGTCTTTTGCCTTTGGCTTTTGCAGTGAGTCGTAGGGTTCTGCTTCCCTTCTCTCGGGATTTCTTCAGAAGAGGAAGAGTATTTTGGTACTAGGGAGCCCAAAGGACAAAGAGCCACCTCATCCATTTAATGCAGTTTTTCCTTCTTGTTTAACACCATTTTATACATAGTTGTTTTAATCTATAATTCCCTAATGACATGATGTTGAACATCTTTTCATATGGTTACTTGCCATCATTGTATCTTCTTTGGTAAGGTGTCTGTTAAAATCTTTTGCCCATTTTAAAATCAGGCTGTGTGTTGTCTTACTGTTGAGTTTTAAGAGTTCTGTGTATATTTTGGATAACAGTCCTTTATCAGATGTGTCTTTTGCAAATATTTCTTCCAGTATGTGGCTTGTTTCCTCATTCTCTTGACATTGTCTTTCACAGAGCAGAAGTTTTTAATTTTAATGAAGTCCAGCTTATCAGTTATTTCTTTCATGAATTATTCCTCTTGTATCTAAAAGACCATTATGTGCCCTAGGTCATCTGTTTTCTCCTATGTTATTTTCTAGGAGTTTTATAGTTTTATGTTTTACATTTAGGTCTGTGATCCATTTGGAGTTAATTTTTGTGAAGGTCTTTGTCTAGATTCATTTTTTTTTACGTGTAGATGTCCATTTCTCCTAGCCCCATTTATTGAAAAGACTATCATTGCTACTACCATTGTATTGCCTTTGCTTCTTTGTCAAAGATCAGTTGACTACATTTACATGGGTCTATTTCTAGCTCTCTATTCTGTTCCATTGATCTGTTTGTCTGTTCTTTTCCTAATACTATACTGTCTTGATTACTATTAACTTTACAGTAAGTCTTAAAGTTGGTTAGTGTCAGTCCTCCAATTTTGTTCTTTTACTTCAGTATTGAGTTGGCTGTTCTGGGTCTTTATCCTCTCCATATAAACTGTAGAATCAGTTTGTCTGTGTCCACAAAGTAACTTGCTAGGATGTTGATTAGGATTGCACTGAACTTAAAGATCAAGTTGAGAAGAACTGACATCTTGACAATATTGAGTCTTCCTATCCACGAACATGGAATATCTATTTCATTCTTTGATAGCTTTCATCAGTTTTGTAGTTTTCTTCATAGAGATCTTATACATATTTTGTTAGATTTATACCTATTTGTTAGATTTATATAAATAGTAATGTGTTTTTAACTTCAAATTTCACTTGTTCATTGTTGATTTATAGGAAAGTGATTGACTTTTGTACAGTAACCTTGTATTTTGCAACTGCACCATGATTGCTTATTTAGTTCCAGAAGGTTTTTGGTTGATTCTCTTAGATTTTCTACATAAATGATCATATCATCTGCTCAACATAGAGGACCATGTCATATGCAAGAATAAAAATTTTTTTAAAGAAAAATATAGAGAATAATATATTACATACTCATATACTCACCACATAGATTTAACATGTTAATGTTTTTCATATTAGTTAAGGTTAAAAAAATAGTATATTATGGATAAAGTTGAAGCATCCTTTACAGTCTCCCTTCTCTCCCAAGATATAATCACTCTCAAAGTTGGTATGCAGTTTTTCCTTTCATGATTTTTATTCTAAAACTTGTATATCCATCCATCCATCCATTCATCCATCATACAGAGATATTTATTCCCTTATATTTTCTTCTGAAAATTCTAAAGCTTTGCTTGTCACATTTAGATAATTTAACATTTAATCAATCCCCTAATCCTTTGCTATTATAAACATTGCTTCAACTTATTAACTGGTATAAACTTCTTTCTGTACCTGTGGAATCTATCTATAGAGTAAATTCCTAAGTGTGGGATTGCTGCTAGGAGTTTTGATCTTTGACCAATATAGTCATGTAGGGCTTCCCTGGTGGCGCAGTGGTTGAGAGTCCACCTGCTGATGCAGGAGACACGGGTTCGTGCCCCGGTCCGGGACGATCCCACATGCAGCAGAGCGGCTGGGCCTGTGAGCCATGGTCGCTGAGCCTGCGCGTCTGGAGCCTGTGCTCTGCAACGGGAGATGCCACAACAGTGAGAGGCCTGCGTACTGCCAAAAAAAAAAAAAAAAAAAAAAAAAAAAAAAAAAAAAAAAAAAAAAAAAAAAAAAAAAAAAAAAAAAAAAAATATATATATATATATATATATATATATATATATATATAGTCATGTAAACACGACCATAGTTGAGATTCAGACAGTTCCATCACCCCAAAATGTTTCCTTGTGTTTCTTTGTACTGCTGTACTTTCTATTATGGTTTTGCTTTTTCTAGCATGTTATGTAAATGGAGTCATATAGCATGTAGTCTTGTGTCTAGTTTCTTTCACTTAGCAAAATTTGCTTCTCAGACTCATTTTTTTGTTGTGTACATCAGAAACTCTTTCATTTGTATTGCTGAGTAGTATACTATTGTATAGATATGCCAATGTGTTTATCAGGACATTTGGGTTCTTTCTAGGATTTTGGCTATTATGAATAATCTTATGAATATTCATGTACAAGTATTTGTGTAGACATAAATTTTCATTCCTCTGGGGTAAATACTTAGAAGATTAATTGCTGGAATATATGATAAATATGTTTAACTTTGGAAGAAACTTCTAAGCTGTTTCCCAAAATGATTGCTTCATTTTGTATTCTCATCAGCAATATATGAGAGTTCTAGTTGGTCCACATCCTCATTAACACTTGGTTTTGTCAGATTTGTAAATTTTAGATCTAATGGGTATATAGTGCTATCTCATTATGTTTTTAATTAACATTTCCTTGATGAATAATGATATTGAGCTTCTTTTCATGTGCTTATTTGCCACCCGTGTATCTTTATTTGGTGAAGTGTCTGTTCAAATCTTCTGTCCAATTTTAAAAATATGGGTTCTTTGCTTTCTTAATATTGAGTTTTTTTTTTTTTTTTTTTTTGCGGTACGCGGGCCTCTCACTATTGTGGCCTCTCCCATTGCGGAGCACAAGCTCCATACGCGCAGGCTCAGCGGCCATGGCTCATGGGCCTCGCCGCTCTGCGGCATGTGGGATCTTCCTGGACCGGGGCACGAACCTGTGTCCCCTGCATCGGCAGGCGAACTCTCAACCACTGCGCCACCAGGGAAGCCCTTAATATTGAGTTTTGAGATTTTTTTTTATAGTCCTTTATCAGTCTTATCAGATACATTTTGCAAATATATCCTCTTGGTCTATAACTTTTTAACAGGGTCTTTTGAGGAATACATGTTTTAACTTCTGAAGAAGTCTAGTTTATCAATTTTTTTCTTTTAAACTTCATGCTTTTTGTATCCAGTTTAAGAAATCTTTGCCTAATCGACCAAGGCCAGTAGGATTTTCTTTTTTTTTTTTTTGCGGTACACGGGCCTCTCACTGTTGTGGCCTCTCCCGTTGCGGAGCACAGGCTCCAGACGTTCAGGCTCAGCGGCCATGGCTCACGGGCCCAGCCGCTCCGCGGCATGTGGGATCTTCCCAGACCGCGAACCCGCGTCCCCTGCATTGGCAGGCGGACTCTCAACCACTGCGCCACCAGGGAAGCCCGCCAGTAGGATTTTCTCCTATGTTTTCTTCTAGATGTTTTAAAGTTTTAGCTCTTACATTTAGTTCTATTAATGATTCATTTCAAGTTAAATTTTGCATATGGCACGAGGTAAGGGTAATATATATTTATAATTTATATAATTACATAGTGTATGTTATGCTATATTTATATATATATTTCTATTTTATTCCATTGATCTGTGTCTATTTTTATGCCACTGCCACACTGTCTTTATTACTGTAGCTTTTACTGTAAGTCTTGAATTAGATGAAATTGAAGAATAATTGGGAAGAGAAATTGACACAAGACTAAAAGGGGCAGTCCAGTGGGAGAAATACTTTGATTCAATGAAAAGAGATTTTAGACTTCCCTCATGGCGCAGTGGTTAAGAATCCGCCTGCCAATGCAGGGGACAGCGGTTCAAGCCCTGGTTTGGGAAGATCCCACATGCCGTGGAGCAACTAAGCCCTTGCGCCACAACTACTGAGCCTGCGCTCTAGAGCCCACGTGCCACGACTACTGAGGACCACGCGCCCTAGGGCTGCATGCTGCATCTACTGAGACTGCGTGCTGCAACTATTGAAGCCTGTGTGCTTAGAGCCTGTGCTCCGCAGCAAGAGAAGCCACCGCAGCAAGAAGCCCGTGCACCGCAACGAAGAGTAGCTCCCACTCGCTGCAACTGGAGAACTCCCACGCACAGCAATGAAAACCCAATGCAGCCAAAAAAAAGAGAGATTTTAGCACTAAGAAAATGGAGAAGGCCTTGTAAAAGGTGCTGGATTACCCATCTCTTGGAAAAACCAGGGCTTGGATGTCAGCTAAGGTGAAGCTTTCAGTTGTAATGCAGGACAAGGATAATGGCAAATCTGTACTCTGAGTATCCTTTTCAAGCCTTGTGTCTTGGGACTTCCTTTTATCTTTTTTTCCCCCTGTGGCACTTAGGCTTAATCTTCATGGACAGAAAGACAGTTGGTGCTTTCTGGAATTTAGCAGTTTCCCTGCCTGTGTGGTCTTTGAGCTTTCCTAAGAGCTGGCATGTGGGATTCTGCAGTTCTTCACTGACGTTTTGGAAACCAAGCTCTTTGTGATCATTTGGATTGGAATTCTCCCTCTCTCTCTCTCTCTTTTTTTAAAATTTATTTTATTGAAGTATAGTTGATTTACAATGTTGTGTTAATATCTGCTGTACAGCAAAGTGATTCAGTTATACGTACATATACATTCTTTTCATATTCTTTTCCATTATCACAAGATATTGTGATATGGAATATCACAATATTGGTTTATCACAAGATATTGAACGTAGTTTCCTGTGCTATATAGTAAGATCTTGTTGTTTGTCCATTCTCTATATAATAGTTTGCTTCTGTTAATTGAAAACTCCCAATTTATCCCCCTCCACCTCCCCCCTTGGCAACCACAAGTCTGTTCTCTATGTCTATAAGTCTGTTTCTGTTTCATAGATAAGTTCATTAGTGTCATATTTTGGATTCCATATATAAGTGATATCATGGTATTTGTCTTTCTCTTTCTGACTTCACTTAGTATGATAATCTCTAGGTCCATCCATGTTGCTGCAAATGGCATTATTTCATTTTCTTATATCTGAGTTGTATATATTAGTTGTATACATATACCACATCTTCTTTATCTGTTCATCTGTCGATGGACATTTAGGTTGCTTCTATGTCTTGGCTATTGTGAATAGTGCTGCTATGAACATATGAGTACATGTTATCTTTTTGAATTATAGTTTTGTCTGGATATATGCCCAGGAGTGGGATTGCTGGATCATATGGCAATTCTATTTTTATTTTTTTGAGGAGCTTCCATACTGTTTTCCATAGTGGCTGCACATTACATTCCCATCAACAGTGTAGGAGGGTTTCCTTTTCTCCATGCCCTCTCCAGCATTTGTTATTTGTAGACTTTTTAATGATGGCCATTCTGACTGGTGTGAGGTGATACCTCATTGTAGTTTTGATTTGCATTTCTCTAATAACTAGCGATGTTCAGCATCTTTTCATGTGGCTATTGGCTATCTGTATGTCTTCTTTGGAGACATGTCTCTTTAGGTCTTCTGCCCATTTTTTGATTTTGTTGTTTGTTTTTTTGTAACTGAGTTGTATGAGCTGTTTGTATATTTTGGAAATTAAGCCCTTGTCGGTCGTATTATTTGCAAATATTTTCTCCCAGTCTGCAGGTTGTCTTTTCATTTTATTTATGGTTTCTTTCGCCATTTTGATTACTGTAGATTTGTAATATTGTCTGAAGTCTGGGAGGGTTATGCCTCCTGCTTCGTTCTTTTTCCTCAGTATTGCTTTGGCATTTCTGGATCTTTTGTGATTCCATATACATTTTAGGATTATTTGTTCTAGTTCTGTGAAAAAGGTCATGGGTAATTTGATAGGGATTGCATTAAATCTGTAGATTGTTTTGGGTAGTATGGCCATGTTAACAATATTAATTCTTCCAATCCAAAAGCATGGGATATCTTTCCATTTCTTTAAATCTGCTTCAATTTCCTTTATCAATGTTTTATAGTTCTTGGTGTACAAGTCTTTCACCTCCTTGGTGAGGTTTATTCTTAAGTATTTTTTGATGTGATTTTAAAAGGGATTGCTTTTTTACTTTCCCTTTCTGATATTTCATTGTTAGTGTAAAGAAATGCAACCAATTTCTGTATGTTAATCTTGTATCCTGCTACCCTGCTGAATTCATTTATCAGTTCTAGTAGTTTTTGTGTGGAGTCTTTAGGGTTTTCAGTATATATTTTAGTATCATGTCATCTGCATATAATGACGATTTTACCTCTTCTCTTCCAGTTTGGATACCTTTTATTTGGACAGGAACTCTTCTTGATATCTGCTTATTCCCAGAAAGAAGTTACTTCTCACTCTTGTTTAAAACGTGTTGTCCAGATCTGGCCTGTTAAGGTCTTCTTTTGACATGAGTGGAATGAGGGGGTTCCTATGATGGGTTTTAAATAAGGAACATAAATAATTTAAACCTTAGAAAGCTACGTGACATGAAATTGGGTGCCGTAGGAGTAATTTAGTTCCCTCTACCTCTTTGTCAGGAAGCTGTAAGAGATTTCTGCATGGAGTATGAGATTAGATTGGATGACTTTTAAGGGCCCTTCTAACTCTCTGCATTCAAGCTTTGATCAGAAGTCCCAGCTTCTTTTCTCTAATGACTTAGACTTAAAATTCTAGTCCTAACTGTAGTCTTGGCACATAGTAGTTACTCAATAAATGCTGGTTAAATAAATTAATTTGCAAGAATTCTTCACGGTGTCCTCTTTTTCTCTCTTGCAGTTAAAAGAGCCAAATTCCAGGGTTCACCAGGTAAGGCCAGCCTTTAATTATTATGTTCTTCTCCCCACACTTGCTGTGATTTAAAAGCATTCTTTCAAAAAATCATTAATTTCATTCGATTCATTGATTAAATTAGTTAAATTCACTAAGCTCATTGAATTAATTAAAAATCAATATGGGAAGAGATTGGTCAAGGGGGTACAAAGTTTAAGTTATGCAAAATGAATTATTTCTGGAGAGCTAATATACAACAGTGTGTCTATGGTTAACAAGTATTGTATACTTGAAATTTGCTAAGAGGGTAGGTCTTAAGTGTTCTCAACACACACACACATAGAAAATACTAATTATGAGGTGGTGAGGAATGTGAATTAGCTTGATTGTGGTGATTATTTCACATTGTATACATATATAAAATCACCTTAAATATATACAATTTTTAATTGCCAATTACACTTCAAAAAGTTGGAAAAAAACAGTGCTGTCGTAAAATATTAAAGAAGTCTATATCAATCTGGTGAAAAGTTAGTCTCCTTACCTCTTGGCCAACTCAATTCTGCTTCTCAAAAGTAACTATGTTGAGGCTTTTATATACCTTTTCAGAGTTTTACTGTGTACGTGCCTGTATACACTAATGGATTAGCTACACATGTCTTTGTGCAACCTTCTTTTTTCCAACAACATATCATGAAAGTCTTTTCTTGTGTATATGTGTGTATACATGTATCTGGTTCTTTCTTTCAAAGTGTTGTACACACACTGCTATATTTAAAACAGATAACAAGAACCAACTGTAAAAAAAAAAGAGTGTACAGAATTTTGTTGTACCCTAGGTCTCTTATTGAATATTCAGGTCATTTCAATTCTTTTGCTATTATAAGCAATAAATGTTCTTGTGCATTTATCATTGCCTGCTTTTGAAAATGTATCTGTATGCTAGAATCTAGAAGTAGAGAATTGTTGGGCCAAAGGTATGTATTTTAAACAAATTTGGTAGCTGCTGCCAAATTGCATTTCTGAAAAATTTTGCTAGCTTATACTCGGACCAAAAGTATATGGGTGTCTATTTTCCCAAATCCTTATCAACATTAGATAATATGAAACTTTTTAATCTTTGTTCATCTGAAGGTGAAAATGGTATCTCCTTATTTTAATGCACATTTTCTTAACTGAATGTCAAGTTAGTTATAAAGACTTACTCTAGTTCCTTCTGGGGGCAAAAGGAGGGTACCGTGGATTATGGGGGAAAAAACACGATTGGGAACCCAAGAAAATCTGAAAAACCAAATCTGGGTGCAACAGGAACTAAAGCAGTTTCTGGGCCTACTGCTCTCTCCGGTGGCTCTGGGTTAGGGCTTCTCTTCTTTCTGAGAAGTCTTTCTGCTCTCCTTTCTCTTCCAGCAGGCTTTTTATGCTTACCTGTCTTGCACACACTCCATAGTGGCTGCTCCAATAGGATTTATATGCCTCTCCCTCAAGCTTCAGCACCAATCAATTGTTACTATTTCTTTGTTTTCCCTACTGAAAATCTTTTGAGAGGGAATCATATTGGGCTCAGCTTTTGGTCAGCTTATGAATTGGCTGGCTGCTTTTGGGTGGCATCTCCCTTTGGTCTGGTCAGCTGTGGTTGGATATGGGGAATGGAGTACAAAATCCTATGATAGAAAACAGCTTAGGGGTATACTGCGTTGCTACTACCAAATATGGATGGGAATTCCCTCATGTGGGTGGGCTTGTATCCTCATATATCTTTGGTATAATTGTAGAATAACTGTAGGTATAAGACTACATAGTTTTGGTTAGAGAGAAGATGGCGGAAGAGTAAGACGCGGAGATTACCTTCCTTCCCACAGATACACAAGAAATACATCTACACGTGGAAAAACTCCTACAGAACACCTACTGAACGCTGGCAGAAGACCTCAGACCTCCCAAAAGGCAAGAAACTCCCCATGTACCTGGGTAGGGCAAACGAAAAAAGAAAAAAACAGAGACAGAAGGATAGGGACGGGACCCGCACCAGTGGGAGGGAGCTGTGAAGCAGGAAAGGTTTCCACACACTAGAAGCCCCTTCGCGGGCGGAGACTGCGGGTGGTGGAGTGGGGAAGCTTCGGAGCCGCGGAGGAGAGCACAGCCGCAGGGGCACGTAGGGCAAAGCGGAGAGATTCCCGTAAGGAGGGTCGGCGCCGACCAGCACTCACCAGCCCGAGAGGCTTGTCTGCTCCCCCGCCGGTGCGGGCGGGGCTGGGAGCTGTGGCTCTGGCTTCGGTTGGAGCACAGGGAGAGGACTGGGGTTGGCGGCGTGAGCACAGCCTGCAGGGGGTTAGTGCACCACGGCTAGCCGGGACGGAGTGCGGGAAAAGTCTGGACCTGCCGAAGAGGCAAGAGACTTTTTCTTCCCTCTTTGTTTCCTGGTGCGCGCGGAGAGGGGATTAAGAACGCTGCTTAAAGGAGCTCCAGAGACGGGCATGAGCCGCGGCTACCAGCGTGGACCCCAGAGACGGGCCTGAGACGCTAAGGCTGTTGCTGCCGCCACCGAGAAGCCTGTGTGCAAGCACAGGTCACTCTCCACACCTCCCCTCCCGGAGCCTGTGCAGCCCGTCAACGCCAGGGTCCCGGGATCCAGGGACAACTTCCCCGGGAGAACGAACAGCGCGCCTCAGGCTGGTGCAACGTCCCACCGGCCTGTGCCGCAACAGGCTCGCCCCGCGCTCCGTGCCCCTCCATCCCCCCAGCCTGAGTGAGCAAGAGCCCCCAGGTCAGCTGCTCCTTTAACCCCGTCCTGTCTGAGCGAAGAACAGATGCCCTCCGGCGACCTACACGCACAGGCGGGGCCAAATCCAAAGCTGAACCCCAGGACCTGTGCGAATAAAGAAGAGAAAGCGAAATTTCTCCCAGCAGCCTCAGGAGCAGTAGATTAAATCCCCACAATCAACTTGATGCACCCTGCATCTGTGGAATACATGAATAGGCAACGAATCATCCTAAATTGAGGAGGTGGACTTTGAGAACAAGGTTTATTTTTTTTTCCCCCTTTTCCTCTTTTTATGAGTGTGTATGTGTATTCTTCTGTGTGAGATATTGTCTGTATAGCTTTGCTTTCAGCATTTGTCCTAGGGTTCTATCTGTCCGGTTTTTTTTTGTTTTGTTTTGTTTTTTAACTTAAAAAAATGTTTCTATCTTAATAATAATAATAATAATTATTATTTTTTTTTGTGTGCAACGCAGGCCTCTCGCTTCTGTGGCCTCTTCTGTTGCGGAGCACAGGCTCCGGACACGCAGCCTCAGCGGCCATGGCTCATGGGCCCAGCCGCTCCGCGGCATGTGGGATCTTCCCGGGCCGGGGCAAGAACCCGTGTCCCCTGCATCGGCAGGCGGACTCTCAACCACTGCGCCACCAGGGAAGCCCCTTAATAATTATTTTTTATTTTAATAACCTTATTTTATTTTATCTAACATTACTCCATTTTATC
>RJWK010030935.1:0-24476 GCA_004363435.1 Platanista minor | reverse complement strand
CAAAAAAAAAAAAAAAAGAAGAAATTCCCAGGCCTAGATGTTTTCACTGGATAATTTTATAAAATATTTAAGGAAGGCTTAACACCAATTTTATACAATGTCTTCCAGAAAATAGAAAAGTAGGGAGTACTTCCCAACTCATTTTATGAAGCTAATATTATCCTGACACCAAAACCAGACAAAGATAGTACAGAAAAGAAAACTAGAGACCAATATCCCTAATGAACATAGATGCAAAACCCCTTAACAAAGTATTAACAAGAAAAGTCAGTCATATATAAAATGAATCATACATATTGACCAAGTAAGATTTATTTCAAACAATAAAATATTTGAATGCAAGGTTGGTTCAATATTTTAAAAATCTATCAATGCAATCCACCATACTAACAGTCTTAAGAAGAAAAATCACATAATCATATCAATCAATGCAGAAAAAAGCATTTGACAAAATTCAACATCCATTTATGATTTTTTTAAAAAAGCTCTCAGAAAAATAGAAATAGAGAGGAACTTAACTTGAAAAAGGAATCTACCCAAAAAATCTACCACTAATGTTATATTTAATGGCAAAAGACTGAATGTTTCCCCCGTAAGAGCAGGAAAAAGGGCAAGTAAAGGCTCTCCCAACTTGGATTCAGCATCGTGCTGTAAGTTCTAGTCAGTGCAATAAGGCAAATATGAAAACAAAAGAAACAAAAAAAGTAAGAAGGAGTAAAATGCATATGACTGGAAGACAAAAATTGTTCCTGCTTGCAGAGAATATGACTGTCTATGTAGAAAATCCCAAGGAATCTGAAAAAACAATTCTAGAACTAATAAGTGAGCTCAAAAAGATCTCAGGACACAAGTTAAACATATAAAAATCCATTGTATTTCCATGTTCTAGTAATGAAAAATGGACACCAAAATTAAAAATACAATACCATTTACAATTGCACAAAAAGAAAAGGAAATACTCAAGAGTACACATCTAGGGGCTTCCCTGGTGGCGCAGTGGTTGAGAGTCCGCCTGTCGATGCAGGGGACACGGGTTCATGCCCCGGTCTGGGAAGATCCCACGTGCCGCGAAGCGGCTGGGCCCGTGAGCCATGGCCGCTGAGCCTGCACGTCCGGAGCCTGTGCTTCACAACAGGAGAGGCCACAACAGTGAGAAGCCCGCGTACAGCAAAAAAAAAAAAAAAAAAAAGAGTACAGATCTAACAAAAGTTGTTCAAGATCTGTATGCTAAAAGTGAAAACATGCAGGTGAAAGAAATGAAAGCAGATCTAAATAAATGGAGAGACATAGTATGATGGTGGATTAGAATACCCAACATAGCTAAGATGTCAATTCTTGACAAATTGATATACAGGTTTAAAATAAACCTTATCAAATTCCCAGAAAAGGGTGTTTTTTTTTTACGATACAGACAAGATTATTTTAAAATTTATACTGAAAGGCAAAGAAACTAGCATGGCTAAAAGAGTCTTGAGAAAGATAAATAAAAAGAGAGGAATCAGCCTATCAGATTTCAAGACTTACTGTAAGCCTGCAATAATCAAGGATGTATGGTATTGGCAGAGGAATAGACATATAGACCAATGGAACAGAGTAGAATATTCAAAAATAGATGCACACACACTTGCCCAATTGATTTTTTACAAAGGTGCCAAAGCAGTTCAATGAAGGAAAGAGAGCCTTTCTTACAGGAGCAATTAGACATCCACAAGCAAAAAAAAATTAACATCAACCTAAACCCCACATGTAATACAAAAATTAACTCTAAATGGATTGCTGACTTAAATGTAAAATGTGAAACTATAAAACTTTTAGAAATATGCATAGGAGAAAATCTCTAGGACCTAGGGTTTATACTTGATACCAAAAGCGCTATTCATAAAAGGAAAACTCAATAAATTGAACATCAAAATTAAAAAATTTTGCTCTATGAAAGATCCTGTTAAAAGGTAGAAAGACAAGGTACAGAGTGGGGAAAAAATATTTGCAAACCATGTATCCGGCAAAGAACTATTATTTTGTGTATATAAAGAACTCTCAAAACTCAACAATAAGAAAAACAAACAATACAATTAGAAAACGGGCAAAAGACGTGAAGAGAGATTTCTGAAGAGGACATACAGATAGCACGTAAGCAGTTGAAAAGATGCTCAACGTTATCAGCCATCAGGGAAACGCGGTTTGAAACCGCTATGAGATATCAATACACATTTATCAGAAGTCTAAAATAATAATAGTGACAACACCAAACGCTGGCAAGGACGTGGAGTAAATGAATCCCTCCTACATTGTTGGAGGGAATGTGAAATGGAACAGCCCAACTGGGTCTTGAAAAATCTAAACATGCAACTCCCATATGAGCCAGAAATTGCACTGTGGGTAAATTATCTCAGAGAAATGAAAACTTATGTTCAGACATAAACTAGTACACGAATGTTTATAGCAGCCTTATTTGTAACAGCCAAAAACTGGAAACAACCCAAATTCCTTTAAGGGGCAAATAGTTAAAGCAACAGTAGTACATCCATACCATGGACTACTGCTCAGCAATAAACAGGAACAAACTATTGATATGAGCCGTAACCAGGATGAATCTCCAGAAAATTATGCTGACTGAAAAAAAAAAGCCAATTGCGAAAAGAAATCTAAAGAAGAATGAATATATGTATAACTGAATCACTTTGCTATACACTCATATAACAAATGGTAAATCAACTATACTCCAATAAAAATAAAATATTTTAAAAAAACAAAAATTTTTTCAAAAGCCAATTGCAAAAGATTACACATTGTTTGATTCCATTTATGATTGCATTGTTGAAATGGCAAAATTACAGAAATGGATTAAGGAGGGAATGGCTGGGCTTCCCTGGCGGCTCAGTGGTTAAGAACCCACCTGCCAATGCAGGGGACACGGGTTCGATCCCTGGTCCGGGAAGATCCCACATGCCACGGAGCAGCTAAGCCCGCATGCACAGCTACTGAGCCCGTGCCCCTAGAGCCCATGCTCTGCAACAACAGAAGCCACCATAATGAGAAGCCCGCGCACCGCAACAAAAAGTATCCCCCGCTCGCCGCAAATAGAGAAAGCCTGCGCACAGCAACGAAGACCCAACGTAGCCAAAAATAAATAAATAAATATATATATATATATAAAAGGAGGAAATGGCTGCAGGAGGCAAGTGGGTGTGGCTATAACAGCTCAACATGCGAGCCCTCCCCGTGTACACAGGATCACTCTGTATTACTTCTTACAACTACATGTGCATCCACAATTATCTCAAAATAAAGTTTAATTGAAAAAATACCAATTGAATTATTAGGAGATAAAGTCAATGACATTTTCCAAAAGTAGAATGGCAACAAAACATGATAACCTGGAAACTAGGAAAGAAAATGTAAGAAAAATACAGCATTCATCCAGGTGGTCTGACATCCAGCTAAGATGAGTTCCAGACAAAAGAACAGAGAAAAACAGTGGGGCAGGAGATTATCAAGGAAATTATACAACAAAATGACCAGAATGAAAGGGAGTGATTTTCCTATTGAAAGATTCATATAAATGTAAATCATCACGAATGTCAGGACTCTAGGGTGGAAGAACCCAGAGAAGGAGAAAACAGAAGTGTCTCTGGGGTTCTTTGGTGTCAGTACTTTCCACTTCCCCACTGTCGGCCACTATGGATCCCTGTGTCCTGGCTGCTCAGTCAAGTAACAGCCCCTCCAGCTTCTTGTCTCTGTAGGGTTTCTCTCCCTTTACTGTCACTTGGATTCAGGAAGGAGCCGAGACTAATACCTGTGCTCGGTCTACCCTCAACTCAGATGTCAGGTGCTAGAATTTTACTCTGTGTTTGAACCTAAAATCTAAATTCTCTCCTCACAAAAGGCTCCTGTACAACCAACAAGCCAGTCCCCTCCCAGCCTCTCAGTCTGCAACTGTGCCTGCTTCTTCACGGGAGTTCGCACCTGACTCTTACCGTTGTCTAGTCCACGTTTCACCTGCATGGCAGAGTGAGTGGTTTATCCCTCGGTTGGGAGGTGGGGCAGAGTCTGGAAAATTCACTTTCCAGTGTAACTTGCCTGCCTTAGATCAACATTGCCTAGATGTCATGTTTTTTAATTATACCAGTAATATTTGGATGCATTCTTTTCATAACAATTAAGCCCTTACAAAAGATTCCCCCTTTACCCAGTATTCCCAATACAGGCAGACCTTGCAGCTTCAGTTCCAGACTACGGCAATAAAGCAAGTCAGATGAACATTTTGGTTTCCCAGTGCTCATAAAGCTATGTCTACACTATACTGGAGTCTATTAAGTGTGTGATGGCATTATGTCCAAAAAACAATGTACACACTTTAATTAAAAAGTACTTTCTTGTTAAAAAATAACTCTCATCTGAGACTTCAAGCAGTCATAATCTTTTTGCGATAGTAACATCAAAGGTCACTGACCACAGATCACCATCACAAATACGATAATAATGAAAAAGTTTGAGATATTGCCAGAATTACCAAAATGTGACGCAGAGACACGAGGTGAGTAAATGCTGTTGGAAAAGTGGCACCGATAGACTTGCTCAACGTGGGGTTGGCACAAACCTTGAATTTGTAAAGCATGCAATATCTGCAAAGTGCAATCAAGTGAAGTGCAACAAAACGAGATGTGCCTGTACCAGAGGGATGTGTTTCCAGTCCCTTTTCTATACATTCTCATACATATTCACAAGCCCATAGAAAACACAGAGCATTGTTTTATTGCAGATTTTCTTTTTTACATTTAACACCTGAGAAAACTACATACCCTTTTTCTACTCAATAACATGTCTCAGCCACCTTTGCATGTCAGGTCTTATAAATCTCCCATCTTTATTTCTTACTACTACACTGATTTTATGCTATGGACATAACATGTTTATATAGTCATTCTTCTATTGATAAGTATTTAAGCTCTTTTCAGTTTGTTTTGCAAGCAGCACAGCTGAGCATCATGACTCGGATTCTGTGGTCTAGCATCCAGGGCTGGCCCTGAGTTGTGAGGCAGGGGGTGGGAGGGAGTGGTAAATACTGAGAAACTTTTATAGCGATTTGGCAGTGATGTTATGTCAAATCTCACAATAAAAATCATGGGCTTGTATTTTGTAAGCCTTTCATTTTTAAAACTTTATTTCTCTAGTGATTCATTTTTACTGTAAAAGTAAAAATGTATAGGTTTCCCTGGTGGCGCAGTGGTTGAGAGTCCGCCTGCCGATGCAGGGGACGCGGGTTTGTGCCCCGGTCCGGGAGGATCCCACATGCCGCGGAGCAGCTGGGCCCGTGAGCCATGGCCGCTGAGCCTGCGCGTCCGGAGCCTGTGCTCCGCAACGGGAGAGGCCACAGCAGTGAGAGGCCCGCGTACCGCAGAAAATAAAAAATAAAATAAATAAATAAATAAAAAGTAAAAATGTATGAGTTTGTGACAGATTGGAAATAAAGGCTAGAGCTTGCCCAGGACCGCTGAGAAGCCCTGCTTTTGTGAACAACCTCACACACACCCAAGACCTTACCCTCCTGCTCAAGGGTCTCTGTCCCACAGATTCAAAGACATGATTCTCTGGGTTATAGGATGTGGACATTTTTTTATTGCAATAGATAGTCTCAACCTGCCTCTTTAATTCACTAGTATTTTTTTTTTAAGAATTTTTTTTTTTTTTTTTTTTTTTTCTGCACTGGGTCTTCATTGCTGCGCGCAGGCTTTCTCTAGTTGCGGTGAGCAGGGGCCACTGTTCGCTGCAGTACGCAGGGCTTCTCATCGCGGTGGCTTCCGTTGTTGCGGAGCCCGGGCTCTAGCACGCAGGCTTCAGTAGTTGCAGCACACGGACTTCAGTAGTTGTGGCGCACGGGCTTAGTTGCTCTGCAGCATATGGGATCTTCCCGGACCAGGGATCGAACCCGTGTCCCCTGCACTGGCAGGCGGATTCTTAACCACCGTGCCACCAGGGTTGCCCCTTCACTAGTATTTTTAATTCATATGTTCCTGAAAACCGGTGAGGTGGAGCTTCTTTTTAGATTGTGTGCTTTTAAAAAAATTTTTATTTAATTATTTTATTTTTGGCTGTGTCGGGTCTTAGTTGCCACCACGGGTTCTTCGTTGGGATCCTCCACTGCAGCGGGCAGGCTCCTGGTTGCAGTGCATGGGCTTCTCTCTAGTTGTGGCCCATGGGCTCAGTAGTTGTGGTGCGTGGGCTTAATTGCCCCAGGGCATGTGGGATCTTAGTTCCCTGACCAGGGATCAAACCCATGTGCCCTGTATTGGAAGGCAGACTCTTAACCACTGGACCACCAGAGAAGTCCCAGAGCTTCTTTTTATATGGTTATTGTCTCTTTCTGTTTCTTGGAGTCCAGGAAGTCAGCCAGGCCCTGGGTTGTGACAACCCTTCTGTCACCTCATCTGCTTTGAAGCCCTAGGCAGTCCTAGGAGGGGGACCAGGCAAGGGTAATTTCCTCTTTAAATTTCCTCCTGTGGGTAATGGAGGCGGGGGCTGCACCCGAGCCCCACATCCACAGATATTTATTGGCAAAGCCCAGGTCCCCTCCCTCCAGACTCAGAAAGAAAGCCCAGGCCCAAGAGTTCACCAGGAGAACAGGCTGGGAATACAGGAGGGGCCGGGAGGAGTAGTGAGAACATGAAACAAGAACTAGGTGCAGGAGGTCAGGAGGGCCAGGGGAACAGTGCTGAGCCTGGGACACACAAAGCGTGATTCGGTTCCCTCTTCTGGAGCCGTCAGAGGGGCCACCTGGGGCCAGAGAGACAGCAGACTATCCATCAGCCTGACAGTCTAAGTCAATAAGAAGCCAGGTGTTTCTTCTGTCTATTCACCTAATCTTTTAACACTGTTTATTGGAGGGGTTGACATAACTCCAGCCTCCTGAAATAATGCAGGGGCTTTTCCCCAACCAACTCAAACATCGAACCTGCAACTACCAAGACACTAGGCAGAACCATCACAAACACACACCCTGCCCAGCCTGGGAGGCAGTTTCCAGGCTAGCAAGAGGGCTGCAGAGGAGGAACCTGACATGAGAAGCAGGGGCAAAGGGAGAAGGCTCCAGAGTGTTCGGTGGAGACTTAGAACTGTCCTCACCCAAATTCGTATCTTCAAGCGCCAGCTCTCAGTACTGTTTCTAGACCCCAGATAAGTCACTTAGCTTCTCTGTACCTCAGTTTCTTCACGTGTAAAATGGGGCTATGCCTGGAGTGGATCCTGTGGGTGTCCTGCCCGTAACCTGTAGACCCTCAACATTCCCGGGCACAACTTTGCCTGAGGACTTTCTCCAGCCACCATAGCCCGCTCTGCCTGCATCCTAAGAAGAACTAGAGAATGAACACGCCCAGGAGCAGCCATCAACCCAAACTAACTGGAATTGGTATATAAGCACTCCTGCTCCTGAGGGGCCGGAGAACTCAGGTATGAGTTCCACACTGTCTCCCAGGATCTCCAGCAGGACTGAAGTCCAGTTGCTCATAGTGATGATGTGCTTGATTATACAATAATAATACAGCATCTGAATAACCTTGGCAGAAAAAATGTTTGGTGGCTCCCTGCTGAGGTCTCCCAGGCCTGTGCATGGCATCCACCAAGGCCAGGAGCTGATTTCCTGGAAAATAATGTGCAAAACCATTTCAGACAACACGTCCTTTCACCACAACCTCTATGTGGCTTGTTCGAACTGGGATCAGGAGCCCGTGTTGCAGCCAGGAGCAGTTTGGGACATTTAGAATATTCTCGGGATCTCAGTTCTAGGCCCGTGGACCAGACCCGACATGTGTGGAGCCAGAGGACAGGTTCGAGGTGGAGTCGAGCGACCTGGGAAAGCCATGCTGGGCCCAGGGAGCCTGCTCGCAGAGAAGGGGGAGCCCCCAGGGAAGGACAGGGAAGCAGAGGGCAAAGGAGGCGAGGGCTGCCATGTCTGCTGCCGCCCTTTAAGCAAATACCAGCCTGTTTGAGGAATAAATATTGACCAAGGTGAAGAGCAGCACAAGGCCAGGAGGCTGAGGCTGCAGAGGGAGCCTGGCTTAGAAAGGGTCCCCTGGAGAGAGCTCTCAGGATCCCCAGGCCACTGAGGTCCTCTCCCCAGGGCGTTGGAGAGGGGCCCTCACACACGACCTTGATGTCTTTCAGCTGACGCTCCTGGGGGACTTGGGGTCAGTGGCCAGGATGGGAGCCACACCAGGGGCAAAGGCGTAGCGCAAGGGGCTGTCCCTGGTCTAGGATGAGCGCCAGGACTGGAAGGTCCTGGGTAAACACAGTCCTGCTTCAGCGGGTACTTCATGGGTCCCAGGTCCACAAGGCCTACCAGAATTCTCAGGGTCAGGGTAGCTTCTCAATGTGTGGGTACAGGGCTCTCATCAGAGGCCCCTGGGGTGCTGGGTAAAAATGCACATTCCTGGGCCCCCCGGGCCCCTCCATACACTCAGGGGTGAAGCCTGGGACTGTGCATTTTTAGCACCTTCCGTGGTGATTCTGATGCCAGTTCAGGCATGAGGCCGGTTAGACCCATTTCGCAGAAGAGTAAGTCAAGGCCCAGAGCGGGAAGGGCAGGCACGGCTTCCTTTGGCTGCCAGGGGAGTGAGGGGCAGCGAGGGAGGGAGGGGAGCCCTGGCTTCACCTCTCCCAGCCCCCTGGGAACAGCCAGCCACTTCCACCGCTTTGACTGGGAACGCCTTTCCCTCCCCCCACCCAGATTGTCCAGACGACTCCTCTGGGCAACAGGGGTCTCAACTCCTGCCTCCAGCCCAGGAAGGAGTCCCTGCCTGTCCTCAGTCCCCAGCCCCTGGCCCTCTCTCCCGGCACTGGCCACGCGAGCGTGACTGACCACGACCCCCGGAGGCCCCACAGCAGCACAGACACGGGTGCTGGAGCCACAGTCTCAGGGATCGCTCTGCAGCGCCACACTGCCTGCCCCCACACGGCAGCTCTAACAGACGAGGAGCTGGTCCTCCAAGTCCCAGGGCCGTCCCCCATTGGCCTGCCTGGGTCAGGGGAGAAGCTCACCCAGGCCAGACCTCAGTGCTCCAGCCTCACCAGGCATGGGGGCAGCCCCAGCAGGAGGACAGGGCTGGGAGTGGGGGAGGGGCTCCTGGGATGGGGGGGTGGTTCCTCCCGGAGGAGGGAGAAGCTGGGGAGGCAAAAGCCAGCACCTGCCACCCCGCCCACCCCCTCCTGACCCAGGTCTCACTCTCCGTGAGGGCTGGGTCTCCTGCCCATCCCTTTCGCTCACCAGACGGCCCCTAACAGGCTTGCTGGCAGCTCCTGTGTCACACCCCCCCCCACCCCAGCCACCCCTGGCTCCACTCCCCTCACACGGGTGTATCCCCGGCCCAGCACTCCCACTTCCTTTGCCTAGAATCACAGACCCCCTCCCCTGCCCAGCCATGGACACCTGCCCTTCCTTGCACGTGGCCACTTCCCTGCTCAAACCCTCAGCGGCTCCCTATTACCTGCCGTCTGAATCCTCACTCTGGGGTTTAAGTTCCACCGAAATCTGGCCTCCAAGGTGTCACTGGCAGTGTCATTATTCCGTACGCCTGTTCTGACTACTTATAATAAAAAAGGTAAATCTCTCCAGATTCTCCGAGCCGCCTAGAGATTGGACCTGCTTGTGGCCACTCTTTCCTTCTTTACTCCCACGTGGGATGGAGAAGACACCAGCAACCTCACTACCTTCCCTCACTTTTCCTCTGAGCCTAAAACTGCTCTAAAGAGTAAAGTCTTAAATAAAGCCACCCCCTGAAAAAGTACTTGTGAGAGAGGAAGGGAGCGAGTGAGTGTGTTTGGGGAGGGGTGGGGGACCCACACTTGTGCAGAAGGCTGGAAGGTTGTGTGGGCGTCTCACCTCTCCGTCCCGCCACTCAGTGACTTAACATGTAATTTGGGGGACATTAAAAAATCAGTTTAAGGAACTTGGGGAACAAGAGGCAGTTTTCATGAGAAAAGGCACCAACCACGGCATTACACAGGCTGGGTTGGAAGCTCCGTGGCCATGTGGCCTTGGGAGAGTCACTTGTGCCTTTTTCTCTCTGAGCCCTAGCTTCTCACCTACAATGTGAGAGATTATAGTAAATTGCAAACGTGGCCACAATCTTTGCAGCACACCTGCTATCAAAAATTGGATCGATTTGCCCTCCCCTTGAATCTTTTATGTTGACAAAACATGTCCGAAGTTGACTGTGCCTCTTCCAAGCCCAGACTTGCTCTCCCGGAAGCTTGTCCAGAGGCCACGAGCACAAGCTGGGTAAGGCCTGCTGGGGGCCGGGAGCCGAGAACACTCACCCCAGCCGGCCTGGCTGCTGACCTCAGGCAGTTGAGTAAGCCTAGCTACCAGAAAAACTGCACTGCTGGGTCCTGCCAGTAAAAATAAACAGCTGCTATTTTAAGCTACTAGGTGCTGGGGTGGCTGTCATGCAGCACTAGCTAACAGATATACTCACCAAAAATGCCCCTACCTTGCAACCTTTGCCCTTGCTCTTTCCTCAGCCTAGACCCTCTTCCCCAGATACCCACATGCCTTTCTCTCTCAATGTCCTCAGGTCTCTGCTCAGTGAGGCCACCTCAGCAGGTCCACCCCTGCTCACCCTCCCAGATGAGTACCTCACCAGAGCGCCATCACCTTGCTTCTTTATGTGCCTGCTTGTTTGCTCACTGTCTCTCTCACCCCAACACTCCCAGTAGATTAAAGCTCCACAAGGGCAAGGACAGTGATTCCTGCCCAGCTGGCTCTGGACCACCCTTGGTAGCTTCACGCCGGCAGCCCCCCATTGGCCTGCCTTGCTCTGGATTCTCACTGCCCTGGTCTTTGCATTCGAACGGTCCCTTTAGAGTGTAAAAGGGACTCCACATCATCTATTGGTCCCCTTTCCCTCCATCCATCACTGGGGACACTCCCGCCCCTATTTTTCAGAGGGGAAACTGGGGGCTGAGTGACTTGCCCAAGGAGATGGGGTATTTCAAGGTACATATTGCCCAGAGCTCCCTCAGACCATTGGACATAGGTACCTCCTGCTTCCTAGCCCAGGGACCCAGTGGAACTCTGGTCGGGAGACTGCGCTGGAGCCTTTTCTCCTGCTCCAGGCTGCACTGGGGCCTGACCTGCCCTCCCCGCAGAAGAAGTTCCAACAACCCCAGTGCCTCATGACGCTGACCTCAGCATTGTTTAATGTGAAGCACACCACAGGGGTCTTCGACTGGCCTGGGGCCCCTCTACACAGAGAGCTTCAGAGACTAAGGAAGAGGGGCAAAAGGAGGGGGTCCCCTGCAGCCTCGGGACTGCTGCCACCTGCACCTCAACCTCCCTCCCGCCCCCATAGGCACCTCGGGGGTGTCCTAGTAATTTGGGAGAAAAGCACCAAGGGCAAGTCTCTGGAGTTCCCAGGTGGGCGCTCCGTCCTGTTTGCCGTGGTTTGGGCTCTTCCCAAGCATACGGGGAGGAGGACTTGGGTACAACGTTGTACTTGGAATGTGGCCCGGGAAGCCCTGGAAGGGGGTGTGGAGGTGAGCGGGGTCTGGGACTGTGGACCCACCTATAACTCATCCAACCGAGGGCCAGAAACCAAAGAGTGGCTCCCCAGTGGCTGTGTCAAAGGAGAGCAGGGCCAGGAGGAAGGCTCACGTGGTTGACTCCCCATCTCCAGGCCGAACGCTGGGTTTTCGGAACCCACCTGGCTAACTAAGGGCCTCTGCCCGCAAAAGCCCCTGTGTGGACACAGTGTTCCCGGAGGGTAGCTCCAGTCTGGGGAGCAGGTCTAGGCCCCTTCGGGAGCTGCCCGCCTGGCCAGAGTAAAGCTTGTTGCCTCTGGCTGCCCTGCAGGCGCCTGAGATATGAACTCTGGCGGAGCTGGAACTCCTAGAATTAGCCCCAAGGAAAGTGGCTCCAAACCAGTGGAACAAACAGCAGTGATTGGGAGTCTGCTGTGTGCACGGCCCTCAGCCAGGAGATGGCAGGATGGATAACAGGACGACCTCACTTTTGTGAAGCACTGACTGCGCCGCTCAAGGCTTTGCGTGGACCACCTCCCTTGGTCCTCACAGCCCCTCCAACTAGTCGGAGCTATGACGCTCATCCGAGACGACACTGATATTCCAGCATCTCAGGTATGCGCAGAGGCCCATACCTCCCCAGCTGGACCCTCTAAAGTGCTCAGAGCAAGCCACACCCCGTCCCCCATGCCTGTGCACGTGTGCAGAGGCCTGAGCTTCGGGAGCGGAACCCCGGTCACCGCCGATGGGAGGGAGGTAGATAACTCGGCCTGGATGATCCGGAAGCGTCACAGAGTCCTTAGCCACAGAAGACACAGTCCAGGCAGAGAAACAAGCCCCGGAGGCAAATGAGCAAGAGAAGTTAAACCCCAACACAACACAGTGACACAGGAGAGGGGTGCCACCCAGAGCCAGACGCTGGGCACCAGCTGTCCTGGCCCTGCTCTTTACCAACCCTGTGAAGTTTCTAAGCAGTGTCTGAAAAAGCACTTAGAACAGCACTGGGTGGATGGAGGGGCCGTTGCCTCCTACTCTAAACTGTTCGCAACAGATCTTCCCACCCCTCGCAGGGCTCTGCAAACAGCCCCTGTCCCCCTCCGCCCTCCCCCAGAGGGGTCAGCCAGCAGGAAAGCAGCCCCTTCACTGAGGCAGGGAGGGGCCTCCTACTGCAAACAGAGCCCCCAGGCCTTGGGACACTGCTGGGGAGACAACAAAATTAGAGGGAAGGGCAGTGAGCAAATCACAGAGTGGGAGAAGGCGGTTCAGAGAGCCTCTCGTTAGGCTGATGAGCTGCAGTGCGAGCCCAGGCCCAGCGGAGGGGTTACCTACCTCCTGGGGGGTTGAGGGCCCCTCTGAAGCCCAGGGCACCCCAGCCCCGGCTTCCGCCTTCCTCACTGTAGGGGAGGAGCCAAGGGGCCCCCGGAGGGATCCTTTGACCTGTGTGCCCGGCCGAGCCTTATTTTCCCCATCTGTGAAATGGGGCTTACGAGAACCTGGCTCACAGGCAATGACCAGGGATCCACCTAAACAAGTGGTTCTGATCCTGCCTCTCCATCAGAACCACGGTGACTGCTGTGAACTGCCAGCACTGGGGCTGTACTCCCCACCACTGAAATCAGAACCTTGGGGGTGGGCCCAGGCATCAGCATTTAAAAATCTCCCACACCAACAGCAGGTTGAGACTAGACCAGGCCTGTGAAAGCAGCTACAACTCCTTGGTTCGTGTCACCAAGTTAAATGGCCGATTTGGGATCGCCCTCCCAGATCCCCACCCTCCTAGAACAGAGGCTAGTTGAGGACAGGGCCCTCATCTGTCACAGCCACCTTTGCAGCCCCAGGGCCTGGGACGGTACATGGCATAGAGTGTTTGTTGAATGAATGCTGGTAACAGAACGAAACCTTACACCTACAGGGAATCTAGGGTCAGCAAACAGCCGGGCTGAATACTCAAGGGCGTTTGGACAGCTCCCTCTGCACTAAGCAGTAGTCACTCCTTCCACAGACGTCTGCTGAGGACCCACTGCATGGCAGGCACTGTTCCAGGCATCCGGGCACATCAGGGAACAGAAAAGGTGTGGAGCCCTGCCCAGCCTCCTTGAGCTCACAGTCCAGCAGAGAGAGACAGAAAATGAGCTGAACATAACAAGAGTAAAGATGGAGAGGTTTGTGAACACTTTTTCAATAAAGTAGGTAAAACAGATCAGGAATTAAGTAGGATGGTCAGGGAGGCCTCAATGAAAGGCAAGATCTGAGCAAAGATTGGAAGTAGGTGAGGGAAGGAACCAAGGGCTGGTGGGAGGAGAACATTCCAGCTCAGGGCCCGGGGTGGAAGTGAGCTGGGTTCCTGGGGGACTGAGGGAGTTCCAGCTACAAATGACCACAAATTTAGCGCATGAAACAAGCACCATCTTACCGCGCTCAGGGATTCTGTGGGTCAAGGACTCAGGGCCTAGGGGGACAGCTTGTCTCTGTTACACACCGTCTGGGGCCTCAGCTGGGGAGCCACAACTATCCTGGGGTGAATGACTGGACCTGGCTTTCTCTAGAGGACACTGGCCAATACAGTAGCCACCAGGAACATGTGGCTGTTTAAATTTATTCAAATTTTTAAAAATTGAAAAGTCACTTCCTGCGAATTCCATGATAGTTCAGTGGTTAGGACTCGGTGCTTTCACTGTCGTGGCCCAGGTTCGATTCCTGGCTGGGGAACCAAGATCCCACAAGCCGTGGGGAAAAAAAAAAAAGTCACTTCCTCAGTTGTACTAGCTGCATTCTGGGTGCCAGACTTTGCAAATAAAAATGCAGGATGCCCAGTAAATCTGGATATCTGAAAAACACCACATAATTGTTTTGGTATAAATATATCCCAAATATTGCACGAGACATACTTACACTAAATAAAGTGTTGAATTCAGAAACAATTTGACAGGGTGTTCTGTGTTTTCTCTACACCAGAGCTACCATGTGGCCGATGGGCACCTCGTTAGACTGCACAGAAAGAACCTTCCCATCACACGGAAAGTTCTATTGTCTGCTTCCTGGGCTGGGATGGCTTGAAGGCTGGGCTTAGCTGGGACCCATGACCCCTCCTGCATGTGGCTTGACTTCTCCCAGCACAGCAGCTGGAGACAGAGAGAGACAGAGACAGGAGGGAAGAGAGACAGCAAGGCTTCCTCTGGTCCCTACCGGGAAGTTCCACCCCTACCCCACCCGCAATGTCACTCTGTCCCATTCTATGGATTACAAACGTGTCACTAAAGCCAGCCCAGGTTCAAGGGGAGGGGAATTAAATTCCGGTGCCGGGCAGTCACATTACAGAAGCACACATGGGACGTGGACACCTTTGGAAAATACCACCTCAGGGTGGGGTCTACAAATCAGGTAGGATCTTGCAGTCGCTGGAAGGACTTGTGCCTTTATGTTGCATCAGATGGGGGCATCCTGGAAGGGTGTTTTGTGGATGAGGGTCATGATCAGACTCAGGTTTTTTTTTGTTTTTTGGGGTTTTTTTTGCGTTACACACACCTCTCTCTGTGTGGCCTCTCCCGTTGCGGAGCACAGGCTCCAGATGTGCAGGCTCAGCGGCCATGGCTCATGGGCCCAGCCAGACCGGGGCACGAACCCATGTCCCCTGCATCGGCAGGTGGACTCTCAACCACTGCGTCACCAGGGAAGCCCCCGACTCAGGTTTTAAACTGAAACGTTAGGAGCGAAGTAGCGGACCGTGATCTCGTCCAGCACGTGGCTGCCAGTGCTGGTGATGCGGAGGCTCCCTGACAATCCCAGCCCCTGCCCACCTCCTCTCTGTTTACCCAACAAGGACCCTCACGACAGCACCCCACGCTGGCCTGTCCCCGCCCCCCTCAGTGGGACAAACGCTTTGCAGGCGGTGTGAACGGGCCCAAAGACAAAAACCAGACTCTAGAAAAACACTTGTGCAAGCCCCACATGTGAGCAGGCGTTTCCAGAGTTTCCCTCTTGACGTGGGCTTTACCCATCACCTGTTTGTGGGCGCTCACTGGCTGCTTCGCCCCTAGTCTCCTGAGGATCCCTTTTCCTTCCCCTCCTCCTCTGGCCACTTTTTCTGCCCCCAAATCCATGCCGCATGCCTCCCAACAAGACCAAATGGGCTCATGATATGATCAACCCCGAGGACAGGGAGGCCTCTGCTGGAGCCAAAGGCTGACTCACCCTCGAGTGACCTGCTCAGCTGCTTTGCAGGAACCTCCCTTCCCCAGACAGAACAGGCCACAGTGGTGTTGGGACTCCCACCACTAGGCCAGGAATTAGCATGTGTACCAGGCCTGAATCTGGGGAAATTGGTACTAGCCTAAGCCCAGCAGCAGTGTTTTAATTTGCTGTCCCAGAATCTTGCCCTGTCTTAGGTTGATCATCCAGAGCAGGCAGAGTCCCCTCCTGTGATTCTGCAGTGTGACGGGACATGGCAAAGTACAGACACACAATCTCCATTCTATCTCCAAACTCCACCAAAATGACAAGAGTCTGCAGCGTAGCAGCTAAAAAATGAGGCCAGTGAACAGCTGCTGAAACGTGAGCATCTGGCCAGCCCTCCACTACATGACCTGTGCAGCAAGCTCCAGCGGAAATCCTATCCCGAGCCCCCAAGCCTCTCCCCTTTGACTGATGCCAAAAACTCCTCCTTCAGCTGAGGGTGCACCAGATGAATTAATGCAAGGGCTGGAAGGCAGCCATCAGAAATACAATGGCTGTGGGCTGGGATTATGGGCTCTCCTTTTTCCTGAGTGTTTTGAAGATTACAGGTCTCACAATTTAACAAGCTTTAAAAAGAGGTTTTGTAAAACATGAAAGACCCAATTAAGATTAAAATCTTCCTAAAATGGCTATGTAAGTCTTTGGTTTAACAAGTGAAGACTTTGCGGGATGGGAAAAAAGATTGCTGCAGAGAGGCCTGAGGGTGGGAAGGCCAAGAAACCCTCACCTCCTCCATACTTGACCTCCAGGGGGTCCTGCCCTCTTTCTGGTGGGACTGGCAGTGGAGAGACAAAGAAACAAAAGGTGTTCAGGCCTCTGGACCATGGAGACCATTCCAAAGGGAGAGAGAAGGTACTCAATGGTTAGGAACCTCCAGAAACCAAGCCCTACTCTGGCATCCTGAACCTCTCTCTGTAAAATACACTACCCTACATAGGTAGGGGGAAAATCAGAAACATATTAACTGACTTTTATGGGATGTGGTAAAATAGGTTTACTTCCTAGTTTAGTTTGTGTTGTCTGAATTCCTTCTTAGTAGTCAGAAGTAAAGATTAAAAACAGAAATTAAATGCCTTTTGAATGGCAACAAACTAAACCTGCAATAAGGAGTCACTGTGCTCTGCCCACCCAAGCAAGGGGAGCCATGCATCTGTTTTGAGGGGCATGGAGAACAGGGCTGTGGGAGGCTCCTCCTAGACCGCCTAGCTCCCAGCTGTCTCTCAAGTTCATAACCGACCCCTGCCCAGCTGTGGTGCTCCCTGCCTTCCTTCCAGACTTGTCACACGGCCCAGCTCTGAACCCATTACCTCCCATCTGTCTGACACCAGTCCCAGAACGCAAGGAGCAGCCTCAGCAACAGAGAGTGTCTTGGGTCACCCAGAGAGGGCTGCTGCTCTGGGAAGAGACCATCGGAAACAGCTCTGCAGACACCCGGCTGCCCCTTTGTCCCACATGCTGAGGGCACGTGTGGGCTCTGGGTGCCTCTGCCCCTACAGGTGGAAGCTGACGGTGCAAGGTGACTTCCAAATGGAAACCACCTCTTACAGAGCTGGGTCTAGGCATCACCTCAGATGAACCTCGAAGGCAGTACCTGACATGCACTGTATGTGGTACAGAAGGGTCACTAGCTACCAGGTCTCTCAGAGCAATCCTCAACCCTACAGCACACTCACTGAAGCTTTCAGAAGACACCCCAACAAAAGCCTCCCACACACCACTCAGAAGTGGCCCCAATTCACCCATGGGCTTGAGGAAAAGTATTTTAGAATGCTCTGTGCCGCTGGAAGGTGCCCGGGCAGCTTGTAAGTTTCCCACTTGGCTCTCCTCCTGCTGAGGCTGCACAAGGTAGCCCCTCTCTTGGGTCTGCACCCTCCGCCGCCCCCCAGGCGGCATGTAGATGTCGGCACCCAGTCCCACACCGAGCCTTGCCTTCCTGCATCAGGGCGTTGGCTCCCTCTTAGCCAGGTCGCCTGGCTCCTCAGGAAGAGCCCAGGTTTGCAGAGGCAGCAATGGCTCCACTGGCTGACGTGGGCAGGGAAGGGGAGGACTAGAAACACCCTCACCCGCCCAGAACCCCGTGCAGTTTCATGAACGACCAGCAGGCCCATGAAGACTTTAGTGCAGAAGGTAAGCACAAACACTCCAAGATCACTCGTATAAAATTAACTTTGAGGGGCACCTAGTTTAAAGCATTGCTGCACCTTACAGATCTGTCTGGTTCAGAAGGGTACCCCCTTAGCCACCAAGCAGGGCCAGGACTTGGACCCCAGCATCCCAACCACCTGTTCCACATCCAGCAACAGACCTAGTCCAAAGTGGCCCCCAGTCAAGGGCTGAGGCAAGGCAAGCCATAGCCAGAACTCCTGGGACCAGCTGTGACCCAGGCACACTAGGCAGAGTCGCACACCCCAACGCCACATGACACCTGTGTTACTGTGGAGGATCCGGGGGTGACAGGTGTGCGGGAACCGAGATGTGGTTAGGAACCCAGACTGGAGCACAGCTTGTTTAAATGCACTCGCTTCCTGCACCACGCCTCCCAAACGCTTCACATGAAGGGAGCAGGAATGACTGTGTCTAGGCTTGTTTAGTAAATTTTAGTCACGGTAACTGGCTGGGAGGGCAAGACTTCGGCAACAGTTAAACATCAGAAAAAGTCACCTATGGTGTCCAAAACTAGTTTTACAACCCTCACACCACTTACAGCTGATTAAAGCACAGGCTAAAAGTAGTGGGTAAGCTTTTTACATAGTCTCAAAGTATCTTCCAAATAATTACAAAAGATAGACATAAACCTGGCAGGCACCACCTTAAGGCTCAGTCACACTGATGATGGGACAGATATACCATTAAAAACACGTCTGTAGTCTCCTAAACTGTTAAGATTAGAACAGAGGTTGGGACAACGCTTGGCAGATACCAAAGCCCTCACCACCCCCAAGGCTTAGTTGCAACTGCAGTATCAGGGCGCACCTGGCCTTGTTTCCCACAAAAACACTCCATAGTAGAGCATGGATTATTTTATTGTACACTTTATAAAAAGTCCAAACACACACATACCGCCCCCCCCATTAGGTAGGGGGTTCACATCTTCCTTAATGTCGTAGATCTGGCCACTTTCTAAATTAGGCCTTATTACTTGTTCTTATACCCTTAAGATGCTTCTCTCCCCTCAAATATTTATCTCCCAACTACAAAAATGGAGTTGCGGTATATGTATAATTGATTCACTTCGTTATAAAGCAGAAACTAACACCACTGTAAAGCAATTATACTCCAATAAAGATGTAAAAAAAAAAAAAATGGAGTTGCAAAGGGTGTATATAAAGATATGAGATTTTTCTTGCTCTTGTTATAGTACAAACAACTCAAGGTGATGAAAGAACCAGGAAAGTAAGAAAGGGGGAAATTACCTAATGAAGAGGTGGAATGTCTCTTACCTGTAACAAGCGGCTGACTCATCTGTTGTAACTGGCACCTACCCTAAAGTAACTGGTTTGTAGGAGCATGGGTACAGGGAACAGTGAGGCAGTGTGTGCCAGACCACTGCTTACACAGACTCCAGAAGGCGCAAGATTCCCGCACCCTTTCTTAATTACGAAAGAAATTAGAGGAGAACCCAGTACTTAGATTCTACCCACTCTGAGGTATTAAATGCATAAAGATTAGTTATGTCCAAGTAGCATGCAATAGAAATATTTTTGAACCAACATGGTTAAGTGTTAAGATCTTTAGAAATCAAAATATTTATTCACATAATTTTAAACTAAAGCCAAAGGTAATAATCTTCCATGGTAATGATCTGAGTGCAAGTGATGTGGGCTTTCTTCACATTCACGTTCTTCGTTCAGTTGTTCTTGAACAAGTCGATGCAGCTCTGCAGAAGGGAGACGTTGTTCTAGAAGACAGACGTCGGGGCACTGGTGAGGCACGGACCTCAGACCCACCGACTTCACTTGTCACAAGACATCTGGCCCCGTGCTTGTTTTTCATTCAATGACCCCTGAACCACAATTCCCCTCACCCCAATTTCACGTTGGGGATTTCCTCACCCTCAGAAGGGCTGGTACAGCACTTCAGCACCTCCACCCCACACCCCAGGTTTGCTGCCACTGCAATCATGCCAATCCCACTCATGTGACTTAACCTAAATGTGGTATTTGAAAGCCTTGGAAAGACTAGATTAAAAGTTGCTAAAAAGTAGTTATGGGTGAGACTATAAATGAGATTACAAATGATAAATATTCACATAGGACTTGGCAGGAAATACTGTACAAAGTTCTCACTTTAAAGGAATTCAAAAAACCTAGAATACTCAGAACACTATGCATAAATGACCCATAAATGATACTTTTAAACTCCAATTTAAAAGGTCATATATACAGCAGGACTTAAAGAGGCAAGTGAGTAAGCATCTCTGTTGTGGTCAAAATAAAGGAATTAAAAATACATACAAACGTTCAGTCTTCCTGCTTTAACCAGTGCAGATGGCCAGTGACAGTGACCTACTGCCCTGGCTCAGACAGTACCCTGAGGCTCAGTATCTGCTGCACCCAGGAACCACCCAAAGAGCCCAGAAACCTTGAGTGAATGAGCCTGGGCACAAAAAAAAAAAAACCCTAAGAGCTCCCCAGTAGGATTCTAATATGCTCTAGCACTGAGAACCACTGTTCTCCATCTTTTCTGGACTAAATTATGCTACAGACATTATGAGGAAGTTTTCCTCCTTTTTAAACCAAAAGGGAATTAATATCAAAAGACACTTAGCAAATTAGAAAACTATTAAAAAAAAAAAAATCTTCCATGAAAACTCCAGATAACGAAGAGCTTATAAATGCGATGATGGATGCTCACAAATTACTGGAAAAACTCCTTCAGGGTATGGCCCGCAAGGACATCAAGAGAGAAGCTGGGTAACTGCCACCAAGAATGCTCTTCTCAAAAAGCAGTATTTCATCAAGACATTCGGAGTTTTGGTTTGCAGTGGAAAAAATACTCTGACAAGTGGCTCCCACCCACACCTCAGGGGATTAAAACCACAAAGCAAATGCCATCTGCTTGATGACACTGGAATAGTGAATTGGTAAATAACTTGAAAAAGACCCCCCAAAGGTGACTTAGTTTGAAGATAACACTTACCCTGGCATGCTTTATTTCCAGTTCAGACATTTCAATCAGATTCTTCCTAAATGCTGCCACTCTCTTTCGTTTGAAATTGATTAGCTCTACAAAGCAAAGTTTACCAAGAAAAACAGAACAGTCTTCATCTTTAACTTCCAAATACCATTCTTACAAATAAAATGATCTCCAAAGCTTTGGTACCCTACACCACATTTTCTCACATTTTTGTTATCGCTGCCATTGGAACACACCCCCAGTCATCAAGAATGGCCCCTGAACACCTGGAGGTTTCTGAGTTGAGCTGCCTTGCCCTTTCCCTCTAGGAACCAGTGCTTGTGGAGGGTGGGCTAGGAAGGTAGTGGGCCACACATACCTGCACCAATGACCTTTTTTATGGATCATTTTTAAACTTTGAAAACTGCTTTTTTGTGGCTATTTCTACAGAACATGCCACCTTTGTGTCTATCCATCATGAAAATTCAGGATCACTGTCCTATCAGACTCCCTCTGATTCCTTCCACACACTTGTGAACTCAGGCTCTACCCTGCAGCTCTCACCATCACTCCCTGTGATGAAAATCCTCCCTTAGCTTAAGCTGGTGCTCAGAGTCCTGTATCTTGTCTACACAGCACCATCCAACAGAAATGTAATACAAGCAGCCACATTAAAAAATAAAAACTCAAAAATTGTACAGTGATGTTAACGACAGTAACTCAGATGTATCAGACTGGTCTTGTCAGGTGTCAAAATAAGCTCTTCTCCTTCCCTCCAGGACCAGAACTCCAGACTGACCCATCTGTCTCCCAGGACATCTGCCCACTGCCCTGTGCTTCTGCAAGAGCTCCCATCAATTCAGCCACAACCTTAGAACCTCAACCTAAGACAAACAGGCTAGGAACCATTTATCTCATTATTCTACAGAGTACTGCACTTTTAAATAGTGTACACCCAGGCTTACATTTTGAAAAGGAGGATACGATCAAACAACAAATGGACAAATCTTGGGCAATAGAGACAGGCCTTATCTGGCACCACTGTAAAGCTTTGTGGCTTCTCTTTAAAAAAATTCTCAAAGCCACTAAACTCTGGCCTATATAATAACCTAAGATTTCAACTACCAGTAGTTTTGAAGTGTTCTTTTTCTTTATAAATTTAAATTAGCTATTTTTTTTAAAAAGTTAGAATTTTTATTTAAACTACAGTGCGAGAAAGAGGTTCCTCTGAAAGAATACAAAGGGCAGCCAAGGGAGCATGTCTGCAGGCCATTTGCAAAGACTGTACAGAGAAGCCCTGTCCCTCAGTGAGGGCACCGGAGTCCTGAACAGAGAGAAGCCAAGACAAAGGAGCAGAGCTCTTCCAGATACACTGGGACTGCGGCACCACAGAGGAGAGGGAAGTTCTGAGGAAACAATCTTATAATGAGATACAGATTCCACATGGAAACCTGAGTTTTGAAGGGGAAGGGTGTTTTGAGGGTGAATCAAGTGTCCACTCTAATTTACATTCACATTCTGGAAGACACAGTCTTTACTTTTTGCCCTGGCATGCTCCATGGCCCCTAAGAACTTCAGGGCAGTGAGACCCCCACTAAGGAAAAGACTATCTATTACACTCATGTTCAGTGGACATGGTACACCATCTCCCAATTTTATTTTTTTGGCCACGCTGCGTGGCATGCGGGATCTTAGTTCCCTAACCAGGGATTGAACCCATGCCCCCTGTACTGGAAGCACAGGGTCTTAATCACTGGACCACCAGGGAAGTCCTAAATTATATTTTAAAAGCCCCTTACTCTGGAATGGTAGAAGGCAAGAACCAACCCTGTGGAGATGGAGTACAACTGAGTCATTATCACAGACTCATGATCCCTGAAGAGTATATACGTGTATGCACACATCCTGACATTTCCCCACTGTTGGCTGAAAGATCTAGAAGCAGAGGCACCCCAGAAGAAATGAGCACATGTAGCACTCAATCTGGGCTCCTGGAAGAAATGGCAATTTTCATGGCTGGAGTAGAAAAGGTCTAAGATTAGCACAAAACATCTAATCCTCAAAAATATGGGGGTGCCATAAGGACACGCCAGCTTTAAAGGCACTCTCACTGGGCTCAGTCTGGACAGTATGAACACCAAAATAACTTTGTACAGTCATGAATTTTAAAGCTTTTTGAAAACAGGGATCCGTGAGTCTAATGAAGATGATTAAAAAAAAAAAATATGGGAGAGAAGGGAAGGCTTGTGTTAATAAAGGATAGACAGCACCAAGGGCTGACCTGGAGGAGTGGGGGAGGGGACAACACTGTATTGTATCAAAGGTTACCAAAGTTGGTAACTGTACTGTAGCGATGTAAGAGAAACACAGTGAAGTTTTCAGGGATAAAACGACTAAGAAAGATACAACTTAATCTCAAATGGTTAAAAAAAAAACCCAGATATGTTTATAAAATCACACAAGTAGGAGCACATGTACGTGTGCAAGTGACAAAGCAGAGGATGTATGGGTGTTCTCTGTACCATTTGTGCAACTTCTCTCTGTAAGCTTGAGACTATTTCCTAATAAAAAGCAAAAAGTAAATAAAGAGTGGCCCCACTCTACCTTCTTTTGCAGACTCAGAAAGCTGTTCAAATTTCTGGCAGCATTCCTGCTGGTGTGCCTCAGCCAGCTTCACGTCTTTGCTTTTTAACCGGGCCTTATCCAACGCCTTGTTTGAATTCTCATAGTCAATGAGGGCTTTAGTGCGTCTGTATAAGAGATCCTGATAAGAAAATTAACAGATATGATGCATCGTAGTTAAACCTATACCGAAAATCCTCTAGAACAGAACAGGAAGACTATCTGAAGTACTCTAAGAAACAGACAAGTACCTTGGGGCACTGCCTAAAATGTCAGACATCAACCACCTCCTGCACCGCCCCCCTTTAAATCTTAACATTAGGCTGGTAATAGCAGTGCTTAATGCATTGCTGATGGCCTTTCCAGAATTCTTTATATGGATCAAGAGAAGGAACCAAACAGTGACGACTACAGGGATTTTTTTTCTAAGAAAACATGCCACAAGACAAGTCACCTAAAATAAAACTAAACTATGGGGGAAATAATGAATTTGTACTTCCTGATGACATTTTCCCATTAGGTATATTCCCTACCTAATTTTATGCTGCCAGGTTTAGTATATCTCATATAAAAATAATTTAAACATTTTTCTTCAGGACAGTGTAGACAGTGAAGAATGCACGTTCCATTCCCACAGGTCATTCTGCTGACCACTTCACCTTGCTTTTGGTTAAGTAATGCTTTATGACTCAAAGGCTGCAGTGACAACTGCAATTCAATAAAAGATCACAACCCCAAAGCCTTTTCTGCCTCAGAAATAGCCCCATTGGAATGTGTCTGCTTATCTCTGCATCCAACAGCATATAATCTCCCAAACCATTACCTATCTACTAAGCACCAGCCCTACTGCCCCTAAGTTCCTAAGCAATGCAAACTAAGGACACAATGTCACAAAAAGGTACGTCACTGTGAGATGAGTTCGATCTAAAACGGAACTGGAGGATACACACCCACACCCTCAGAATATAACTATACAACGTAAGAACTGAGAG
>RJWK010030934.1:0-24476 GCA_004363435.1 Platanista minor | reverse complement strand
TGGCCCTAGATAGTTAAGGTGCACATCAAAGGAATGATTTCAGTGAGCCCAGACTCTTGCATCTTCCCATACACAAAGTGCTAAATTCCTCAACTTGAGATATGTTTTTCTTTAATTAACAGTAATCTTTGTTGCAAAAACTCAAATATATTCTGACTCCTCCCTTGTTTTTTTCTTTTTTTTTTTTTTTGCGGTACGCGGGCCTCTCACTGTTTGTCGTGGCCTCTCCCGTTGCGGGGCACAGGCTCTGGACGCACAGGTTCAGCAGCCATGGTTCACTAGCCCAGCCGCTCCGCGGCACGTGGGATCTTCCCGGACCGGGGCACGAACCCGTGGGCCCTACATGGGCAGGCGGACTCTCAACCACTGCGCCACCAGGGAAACCCCTCCCTCGTTTCTTTGGAGCAGTCTTTCAGAGCTGAGAGGCTGTGTCCAGCCAAATAAAACATAATTCTCAACTTTTAGGTTGGGCTTTTTTTTTTTCAGTCAATAGCTATATGCATAGCTTGAAGCTAGGTCTATATGGAAACTGCATCTGTATTTACCTCATTCCCTCTTAATTCTTTCTCTGGTAATCCATTTTACTGATGTACCATAATTAATCTGTTACTGATGGACGTTTAGACTGGTCTCAGCCCTTTTGCTGTTACAAATAATGGAGCAATGAATATTCTTTATGCTCATGTTCCAAGATTATCTGCAGGATTATTCCAGGAAGTATTACTGCTAATCACAAGTTAAAGTACATTATTTCTCATATTGAAATTAAATCTGGTGATCGCATTCTCACCATGAGCCCAAAGAAACAAGTTTTTTTGTTTCTTGTTCTGGTTTTTTTAAAAAAATTCTTTATCCCACCACCGTTTTGGAAATTAAAGAGGGAGAGGCATATGCCACCCTTCCCACATCAATTTTCACGTCTTTAAATATTCCCAGTCTAGCAAGCTTACGCCTGCGGCTCCGTCATCTCCCGGAATAGTCTCCATCTCAGGTGACAGAGAGAGAAACTGAGGCACAGGCAGGCTATGAAGCCCAAGTCCTCCCCCGGCCTGGCTGTCTCCCTTTCCCCCAAAGTTTCCTTCCTTCTCCCGAACCTCCAGGGCCAAGCTTGAGGCTGCCAAGCCCTACGCGGGTCCCCCTCCGCTCCGGACCCGGACTTCCGCCCGCTTTCCCCTCCTCCGCCCGCTTTTCCCTCCTCCGCCCGCTAGGGGTCTGCGGAAGGAGCCGCGAGGCCTCCTGGTCCCCTCCGAGCCGCCGTAGCGCGAGCCGCGGGAGTTCGGCAGCTCCGGTCGCCAAGGCAACGGGCTCCGCTGCGCTCGGCGGGCGCGAGGCAGCCCGGGGGAGGCGCTGCGGGCCAGCGGCCCGAGCTCGGCTGGCGGCGGGACGGCAGGTGAGCAGGGGCCGGGCGTGCAGTCGCGGTCCTAACGCGCGGTTCCCGGCGTCGACTCGTCTCAGCGGGCGAGGGGCTGGGCTGCTGGGGACTCCCGGGAAGGAGACGGGGCCTGACCTTTATCCGCTTCCCGCACCCTTGGCGCCGGGGCTGCGCCCTCTCTTGCCCTTTAACCCCGTCCTGCGCTTTGGTCTGTTCATTATAGTTGGGGTCCATTGGCCTGATTCGAAAGCTTTTTTTTTTTAAAGCTTATTTGGGGTCAAGGAATAACTCAGAATTGCAGAAAATGTGCGTCTGTGTGACTCTTCTGGGGCCAGAGAGGATTAACTTCTTTGTCCATCAGCTTTCCCATCTGCAGAATGGGGATAATGATAGCAACTATCTTAGAAGCTTATTACAAAGCAGATAATATATTTCAAATCCTTGCAGGTAAGCCTTGGGAGATTTCGTTGTTACTACTACTACTCCAAGGAGGTCCATCATTGAGCATGTGTTGTGTATCAGGGCCTGGGTTAATTGCCAGGGGGTAAAAAAGTGAATGAGACATCTTGTCCTCAGGGAACTCCACAGATTTAAGGTATAAATAGGAACTCATTGTGGTTCCAGCTATGATTTTGGACATACAGGGGACTGTGAATGCACAGAGAAGGCAGTTAACCCAGATTTCCGGAGATGAGGTTGGGGAGGATGGTCAAAGAGAGTTTCCAAAAGAAGATGACTTCCAAAATGAGACATGAAGGCTGCCTCTGTATTGGCCGAAAGATGAAGCTGGTGGAGTGCATAGTGTTCTAGGCAGAGAGAATGGCCGGTGCAAGGTCCCGGGGAGAGAGTGCAGGCTTCTTGGGCATCTGCAGGGATTTCATAGCCTGTTTAGAGACAGATTCCGGGAAGTGGAAGTGATCTGGCTTGGTGTGTTTGAGAGATAAGCAGGTGCTCTTCTTATAGAAGAAAGACTTTACTTGTTATCTCCTCCTGAGTTTGGACTTTGTCATGGGGGTTTAGTGAGGAGCACCAAAGGATTTAAATCAGGCAGTGTGTGTTGCATGATCAGAGTTATGGTTTTCAAAAGATCACAGTTTTTTTTTGTTCTCTCTTGGTCTCATCACTTCTCCAGTCTTTCACCTTGCAGCTATTCATTTATGGGGATTCAAAAAAATACTAACTGAGCTCCTGTTATGTGCCAGGCACTGTGTAAGTAGTAAGGAATCAGGTTCCTGCCCTCATGGCATGTATTCCAGACATTAAAGGTACATTCATGGAGACAAAAGCAGTCCAGTACAACTGGAACTGAATCAGTATTGGAAGAGACCCATTCAGAAAGTTTTTTCTTTTTTCTTTTGAAGACGCAGGTCATTCAGGGCCACTATCTTGTACACTCTAGGCAGGACCATTCACTTAGAACTACACCAAGAAGAAATGGCCAGAGAAGTGGGAGGAAAACTAGGAGAGTGTAGTAACGAAAGCCCAAGGAAGAGGTCTGCTTTGCTGGTGGTGAGATTTCAAGTAAAAGAAGTTAAACGGGGGCTTCCCTGGTGGCGCAGTGCTTGAGAGTCCGCCTGCCGGTGCAGGGGACGCGGGTTCGTGTCCCGGTCCGGGAGGATACCACGTGCCGCGGAGCGGCTGGGCCCGTGGGCCATGGCCGCTGAGCCTGCGCGTCCGAAGCCTGTGCTCCGCAACGGGAGAGGCCACAGCAGTGAGAGGCCCGCGTACCGCAAAAAAAAAAATGTGCCTTTTGCATAAGTAAATATAGAGGTCACTGAGGATCCAGTTGAGCAGATTTGGTGAAATGATGGGGGTGGAATCTATGATATCGGCAGGTTCCAAAGGTTCAATGTAATATGTCAGTGGGATGAGGAGAGAGTGGGATGTGAGAAAGTGAAGGCAAAGTGTAGGCAGCTCCAAGAAGTGTGGCTGTGAAGAGAAGCGAGAAGGCTGGAGAGCAATTGGGGAATCAGGTGAAGTCTTTTTAAGCAGGAGTGAGACACAAGCAGATTGAAATGCTGATGGCACGCACACAGCCAGTAGCGTGGGAGAGATTGAGAAAATACAGGAGAGGAAGGGGAAAAAATCAATGGCACAACTTTCCAGCGAATGTGAGAGTGGATGCGATCCACAGCACAGATCCTTTACAAAGAGTCTGTTGACGGCTTTTTTGTTTTGTTTTGTTTAGTTTTGGAGACGTGGGAAGCAAGGTAATTGCCGAAAAGGAGCACACCTGTGGAATGCAACCAGAAGAAATAAATAAGAGATGTAAGCATGGAGAGAAAGTTGTATTTTCTTTCTCAACAGATAGGAGACATTTATTGAACTAACACAGTGTTAAGCACTCTCCATGCAGTCTCAGTTGAAAACGTGATCTTTACGTCAACCCTGGGAGATAGCCTCTAGTGTGACTCCCAGCTGATGCATGAGGAGATGGAGGTAAAAAATGCTTAGCCAAGGTCACAGGCTTTGAATCCAGGCCTGCCTGAGCCAGAGCTTTTGCTCTTAATCGCTACCTAAGTGATATGATTGTCTGCCTATGATATGATTATCTGCTGAGAAAGTTCAAGAGAGTTGAGTTAAAAATAAGCAAGCTACAAGAGAGACAAAAAGCAATAGTAAGAAAATGGAATTGTAGGTGAAATGACAATAGCAACATGAAAAATAAATACCTAGGAATAAACTTTAAAATAAATGTGCCTAGCTAGTCAGATAGAGTAAGAGTCGGCTGGAGGTTTGGAGGTATGGGTCAGGATGGGTGCTTGTGTGAAGAGGAGGTAGTTTTGCCTTGGGAAAATCAGGGCATGGATACCAGAAAAAAAGGCATGTAAAAAAACCAGATGTCTGTTACGGACATGATGAGAAAATATGCAAAGATGTTGACTGTGATGTTTTTATAATATTGAAAAACTGAAAACCGACTGGTTAAATCATGATCCAGTTATATGATGGGTACTATCAGCTGTTAAAAAAAGGAGGTGGGAGCCATGTGTATGAGAAAGATGTTTACATCATATGGTTAGGTGTGAAAGACAGATTACAGTATGTTTCTATTTTTGTTTTTTTAAGTGTATACGTACATATTTATAGCACAAATGTCTAGAAAGATGAGTTGTTTAAAACATTTTTTTATTTTTAATTGTGGTCAAAGACCCATAAATTTATCATAACCGTTTTTAAGTGTTAAGGATATTCGCAGTGTTGTGCAGTCAACCTCCAGAGCTTCTTCATCTTGCGGAACTGAGACTTTATACCCATTAAAACAACTCCACGTTTTCCCCTCCCCCTAGCTCCTGGCAACCGCCATTCTACTTTCTGTTTCTAAGGATTTGGCTACTCTGGATACTCCATATAAGTGGAACCATACAATATTTGTCTTTTTGCGATTGGCTTTTTTCACTTAACATCATGTCCTTAAGGTTTGTGTGTGTTGTAGCATGTGTCAGAATTTCCTTCCTTTTTAAGGCTAAATAATAGTCCACACATTTTGTACCTGCATTGTATTTATGAACACATTTTGTTTATCCATAGATGGACATTTGGGTTGCTTCCCCCTTTTGGCTATTTTGAATAATGCTGCTACAAACATGAATGTGCCAGAAAGATAAGTTCTTTATGTCTGTGTCGTGAGATCATGGGGAGACTTTTATTCCTTTCCCTATTGCCTTATTTTTCTTTTTTATGAGCATGAATGGCTTTCATAACTGGAAAAAGCAATAAGGATATATCCTATTTGGGGAGATGGGGGAGTAAAGATTAAAAAAAAAAGGGGCCTGGTCTAGGGCAGTGGCAGCGGGAATGGAATGGAGTGGGCCGATTTGAGAGACGTTTCAGGAGAATCAACAGGACTTGACAGCTAAGAGGTAAGGGAGAAAGGAGTGGAGGATGAAGCCTTGGGGGCCTGTGAGGAGAAGGGGCTTAGACTAGGGGAGGAGGGAGGAAATAAGGATGGAGAGCCACCTGAGCCTTTCTGTTCAGGAGTTTGGACTCTTTCCTGAAAGCAGAGGGAAACCATTGAAAGGAAGGGAAATGACTTAATCAGATTCGCATTATAGAAAGATCACCCTGGCTCCCGCCAACCCATTCTGCAAGCTGAAGCCAGATAGTGACAGATTTCCCTTTGTGTTACTTAGACTTGAACCTTTGTTAATTTCCTTTTATTTGCAATGGAGCATTAATGCTGGAAGATGCAAATCTATTCTTCTCAAAGCACCTGGAATATTTTAAACAAAGTCCTATTTAGATTACCTTGATTCCTAATTGCATTCAGTTTTCTCTTAACACAGTCTCCTGAAAATTACTTTCTACCTTTAGCAGGGGAAGTATAATTGGGAAAGTAAACAAGAAATATAAACAACTCAAGTTAGAGACTTTCAGTTTTTTTACAAATAGATTTTATTTATTTATTTTTGGCTGCGTTGGGTCTTCGGTGCTGCGCGCGGCCTTTCTCTAGTTGCAGTGAGGGTGGGCTAGTTTTCATTGCAGTGCAAGGGCTTCTCATTGCAATGGCTTCTCTTGTTGTGGAGCGCAGGCTCTAGGCGTGCGGTCTTCAGTAACTGTGGCTCGTGGGCTCTAGAGCGCAAGCTCAGTAGTTGTGGCGCCCGGGCTTAGTTGCTCCGCGACATGTGGGATCTTCCCGGACCAGGGCTCGAACCCGTGTCTCCTGCATTGGCAGGTGGACTCTTAACCACTGTGCCACCAGGAAAGCCGCAAGACTTGCAGTTGATTGCAATGTCTTTGATACTCTCCTTTGGGGAGAAAGGGGAGAGTGAAGTAAACAGTGTCTTATGAAAGGGTTACTACAAAACAAAAATTGTTGAGAGTTCACATGGATTCAGCTTATTACCTATCTCTATCCCCACAAACCTGTAATGTGTCTCTGCTTCCAGAGCATCGCAGAGAGGGAATTAACTATTGTGCTGATGTTTTTAAGCGTTTTGCAGTTTATGAGAGCTGCATGTCCAAAAGATGTCATCCCGTGATCTCATTTCATTCCTTCCAGTAACTCTTAAATAGGGATTATCATTTCTGTTTTCAGGTGAGGAAATTGAAGATCAAAGGATTTAAGATACCTCCCAGCTCCTACATCTACTGAATTCTGGAGTTTGAATCCAGGTTTTCTTATTTTCTTTTTATATTGTAGCTTCTTATTATGGAAAGTTTTAAACATATACAAACGTACAAAAGATGGTATAATACCTTATACTCATACCCCAGCTTCAACAGATACCAACATATGGTCAGTTTTATTTGATCTATACCCCCACTCCCTCCCCACCTTAGATTATATTAAAGCAAACCCTAGACATTATATCATTTCATCTATAAATAGTTTAATACACATCTAAGAGGTAAGGATTTTTTTCACCCCCTTTTTCCCCCTATAATCACACCTAAGAAAACGAACATAGTAATTCCTAAATATTACCTAGTATCCATTTGGTATTCAGTTTCCTCAGTTATCTCATAAATGTCTTTTTACAGTTGGTTTGTTTGAATTGGGATCCAAACAAGGACCACCTATTACATCTGGGTGATAGTCTCTAAATCTTTGAATCCTTCCCGCGCGCCCCCCCGCCCTTGCCTTTTATTTGTTGAAAAATCAGGTCATTTGTCCTGTACAGCTACTCTGGATTTGGCTGGTTATATCCCTTTAATATGTTCCTCCCGTCCCTTTATTTTTTTGTCCATTGTACTTTATGGGTGGTGCTGTGTATCATATCAGCAGGCAGTAAAGGCTGGCCCTCACCTTGTGTGCTATTAAGATTGATCATTGGGTTCAGGTGTTTGTTGGCAGGATCCCTTTGTTACAAGTTTCTCATTAGCCTTTCACAGAATGGTTTTAGCAGCTGTTAATTATCATTGCCAAGATCTATTTCATTAGGGGTTGCAAAATGAATACAGGTTTTCTGATGCCAAGTCATGTGCTCTGTTAAATCCCACTGTCTCCTGATTAAAGGAAACCTTTGCACAACTGTCATGTATTTTCCCCTCTGGTAGGTGGAGAAAATTCCCTCAGTTAATAATTCAGCTTAATACATATTTTTTAAGAAAACAGAGCCTGTATGTTCTGTCCAATACTGGTTACTTACAGCACTGCTTTCCTGGGTTGGTCTTATGTGCTGGCAAAACCACACTGTGAAGGGCTGCTTGTACCAGTGCTTTTCAAACCGTTAGGTTGTTACCTACAGTAGGTTGGGAATTAGTAGGTAGAGGAATTACTTGGGAGAGGAGTTCTAGCATATTTTTTCTTTTAATGGAAAAAAAAAACCCCAATAGAACAGAAAAAAGATTATAATCTCATATATTAAGAATAAGCTTTCTTTTGTAAAACTTTTTTTCAGCCCTTTTTATGCATGTGTAAGCCAATGGTATAAAATGTATTCCATATTGCGGTCATATTCAAAACCATATTGTTCCAGTGTTCAGATGACCACCCTGAGATGTAGCAAATTTCTCAGCCATGGATTTAATTATGTTCAAATCTACTACTTACAAAAGAGTGCAGTACATTGATCCATTTTAGAATGTCATTTAAAAGATTTTTTGGGTGACCGCCAGTTAACCAAAATTACATTACCTCCAATAACTTAATCCTCTACTATTCCAGTTGGATTGAATACATGGAGAAAAGTGAACTCTCCAGGGATTTTCATATATAGATATTTTTGATTCTCTGTTACCCTTGAGGTGGGGTAGATGATTTCAGCCAGCACTGACATCATTGAAAGCATGCTGGAGTCTCATCAGTATGAGTTGGTTGGGAAGAGGAGAGAAGTCAGGACTGGGCTGGTGGAGAAACTGACTCAGCCTCTTGGCTGGCTTCTGGGGCATGGGAGTGCGGTGAGGGCAGCCATTCCTCCTAGGCTCACAGTGGTAACAAAAGTAGTCCTAGTATTGTTCCTGCCCTGATTAGGATTGACTAGGACATGAGTGGGTGGGGTATTTAGTGACACCAGCCACGGGGCCTAGGAAATGCAGATGTCACACTATGGCGTGCAGTTAACATTTTAAAGCTATGGAGACTGGAATCAGAGAGTGTCTGTTGCTCAGAATCAACCAGTAAATGCGGGAACAAAGTTTCAAGGCTTTACCATATTCTGATTATTGTAATATTCTGAATAAAAGTATGGCGTTGAGTAAGTTCTTTAATAATAGTACCTACTGCATACAGTTGTTCTAAGGATTGACTATGTAGTTAAAGCAGTTAACATAGTGCCTGTTCATGGGAACCCTTCAGTAATTAGCTGCTATTATTATTTTTCTTCTTTCTTTTTTGATAATGAACTTAATTTATGTATATTTTTAACCTCCTTACTGATTAAATGATTAAAACAGTATTAGAAGGATTTTTAAAATATGAGATATAATTGACATATAACATTGTATCAGTTTTAGGTGTGCAACATAATGATTTGATATATGTATGTATTATGAAACGATTAACCACAAGTTTAGTTAACAAACATCACCGCACATAGTTATAATTTTTTTTGGTTTTTCTTGTAATGAAAACTTTAAAGATTTACTCTCTTAGCAAATTTCAAATATACAAATACATTATTTTTACTAGTCACCATGCTATACATTATATCCCCAGGACTTAACTAGTCTTATTACTGGAAGTTTGTATCTTTTTTTTTTTTGCCGTACGCGGGCCTCTCACTGTCGTGGCCTCTCCCGTTGCGGAGCACAGGCTCCGGACGCACAGGCTCAGCGGCCATGGCTCACGGTCCCAGCCGCTCCGCGGCATGTGGGATCCTCCCGGACCAGGGCACGAACCTGCGTCCCCTGCATCGGCAGGCGGACTCTCAACCACTGCGCCACCAGGGAAGCCCTGGAAGTTTGTACCTTTTGATTACCTTCACACATTTCACCTGTCTACCCCTGCCCCGACCCCTGCCACCTGTCTCTGGCAACTGGCAACCACCAGTCTGTTCTCTGTATCTATGAGTTTGGTTTTCTTTTTGGATTCCACATATAAGTGAGATCATACAATATTTGTCTTCTGTCTGACTTACTTCACTTAGCATAATGCCCTCAAGATTCATCCATGTTTTTTGTTTTGTTTTTAGTTTTTGCTTTATAACAAAGTGAATCGGCTATACATATACATATATCCCCATATCTCCTCCCTCTTGCGTTTCCCTCCCACCCTCCCTATCCCACCCCTCTAGGTGGTCACAAAGCACTGAGCTGATGAGCTGATCTCCCTGTGTTATGCAACTGCTTACCACTAGCTACCTATTTTACATTTGGTAGTATATATATGTCCATGCCACTCTGTCACTTCTTCCCAGCTTACCCTTCCCCCTCCCCGTGTCCTCAAGTCCATTCTCTACATCTGCATCTTTATTCCTGTCCTGCCCCTAGGTTTTTCAGAACCATTTTTTTTGTTTTTTTTTAGATTCCACATATGTGTGTTAGCATGCGGTATTTGTTTTTCGCTTTCTGACTTACTTCCCTCTGTAATCCATGTTGTTTTAAATGACAGTGTTTCCTTTTTATGGCTGACTAGTATTTCATTGTGTGTGTGTGTATATATATATATATATATATATACACACCATATTTTCTTTATTCGTTCATCTGTCGATAGACACTTAGGTTGTTTCCATGTCTTGGCTATTGTAAATAATGCTGCCGTGAATATGGGGATGCAGATCACTTTCCAAAATAGAGATTTCATTTCCTTTGGGCAAATACCCAGAAGTGGAATTCCTGGGTCATATGGTAGTTCTGTTTTTAATTTTTGAGAAACTTCCACGCTGCTTTCCATAGTGGCTACACCAATTTACATTCCCACCAACAGTGCCCAAGGGTTCCCATTTTTCCACGTCCTTGTCAACACGTGGTGTAATCTGTTGTCTTTTTTGAGAAAAACCGTCTTAACAAGTGTGAGGTGATATCGTTGTGGTTTTGATTTGCATTTCCCTGATGATTAGTGATGTTGTGCACCTTTTCAGGTACCTATTGGCCATTTGTATACCTTCTTTGGAAAAATGTTCAAGTCCTCTGACCATTTTTTTAGTCAGATTGTTTTTCTTTGCATTGCATGAGTTCTTTATATATCTTGGAAATTAACCCCTTATCAGGTATGTGATTTGCAAATATTTTCTCCCATTCTGTAGGTTGCCTTTTCATTTTGTTGATGGTTTCCGTTGCTGTACAGAAGCTTTTTAGTTTGATGTAGTCCCACATGTTTATTTTTGCTTTTGTTGCCTTTGCATTTGGTGTCAGATCCAGTCTTTGCCAAGACTGATGTCAAGGAGGTTACCCCCCCTTGTTTTCTTCTAGGAGTTGTATGCTTTCAGGTCTTATGTTCAAGTCTTTAATCCATTTTGAGTTGATTTTTGTATATGGTGTGAGAAGTGGTCAAGGTTTATTCTTCTGCATGTGGCTGCCCAGTTTCCCCAACACTATTGAAGTCACGATCTTTTTTTCTATTGTATATTCTTGACTCGTTTGAATAAAATTAATTGACCATATATGTGTGGGTTTATTTCTGGGCAGTTCAACTCAATTCTCTTCTGTTGATCTGTGTGTCTATTATTTCTGAAATATGTTTCACAGTGTTGATTGGTTAAGCTTCTTGCTATCCCCTGCCCAGTTTCATTTTTCCGCTGCTGCCTTTGCTTCCATATGGACTGGTGGCACACGCCTCTTACTGAAAAAATGATTCCTTTGGTTTGAGACAGCTAATAGCTGCCAATGTTAGAGAGATTAGCACCTAGTTGAGTGGCTCTGAAAATGGTAGGATTTGGGGGAGATATATAGGCAGATGATACCTTGTAAACAAAGAAACAGAGCAAAATGTTTCTTTTTTGTTTTTAATTTAATTTTTACTTGTATCAGAGTAATTCTATGCTGTAACATTCTCTATTTGGGCATCTCAACTGCCTGGAGAATGAAGGTTTCATATACAAATGTCATTTAAAAATATAACTTCTAAGTTTTCATAAACAATTTATTATGAGACTGTTTAGTCGTATATGAGGCAGATTGGGGTGATTTTTTTAAAAAGTGATTCCCTGTAGCCAGTGTACTTCTAGGACTAGACTGTGTTTCTGTTTGAACACTTGTACCAAAGCCTAGCATTCTACTGCTTACTGATTGTATTTTGCTGCCTAAGAAAATAAATACTATATATATTATAAGTTAGTTTATCTGAAACATAATACCTGTTTCCTTGTGGTTTTTAAGTTAAAATCTGAGGCATTAGATCTTTTCAATTTAGGTTCTTATGGATAATCTATTCAGGCTGAAGGCACTGTGATTGAAAGTAACTGAAACTTAATTAAAATGATATTTCCAGAGAGGCTCCTAAAAATGGTGTAGCTTTCCTATGGCTTCAGAGCCATTAGTCTCTTTCAGCCAATATTTTGAAAATGCTAGAACTTGTAGGAATGCAGAGTTAGTCGTATAGCGGGAAGAACAAGACCTTGGATTTCAGGCAGATCAGGGTGACCTCGGGCAAGGGCTTGTAGTCTTGGTTTCCTTACCTGTGAAATATCTCATGAGGTCCTTTGAGAGTTAACCATTATAAAATGAGACCACTGCAAGGGGCTTATTAAAATGGGAGTTATCTTCTTTTCTCCCATTCCCAATTCCACAAGCCTACCTGCTATGTGCTTCTACTTACCACCAAAAGGAAACTTGAAAAAGAAGAGTTGGTTATCTAATCTGAATTTGCAACATAAATTAAACATATGTAATTATATTGCTTTTTTGTGTGCATAGGGTTTAACATTCAGTGGTTCTTGATGGTCTCTGCTTGTTGTATGTGGTATGTATGGCCATCTTTTCCAAATCAAAAAGTTGGGACTTGTGTTCTGATGAGTATAGTATACTTAGAGGGTCAAGAGAACAGAATATTTTAAAAATAGTGCAGTCTCACGGAAATCATAGATGTGTTCTTATGTGTCCAAAGGAAGCAGTACAAAGGCATGGTTAGGAGGCATTGTAGTCCTTTGGACATGAGTTCAAATCTTGGCCCTTTCTACTTTCTTCTACAAGTTACTTAACCTTTCTTTCTTTTTTTTTTTAATGTTTGAAAAATGTTTTATTTTGCTTGATAACTGTAGAAAAGCCCTTACTGTGATTAGCATGTGAATAGGAGGATCATCTTTTTTTAATTTTAATTTTTAATTTTTTTATTGAATGAGTTTCTAAAAATTCTACAGTGCTTTATAATTTTCAAAAGTTTCACAAACATTATTTTATATAATTTCATAATAACCCCTTTTTCCCCCTACCCCTGCATTGCCTCTCCCCCTTGTGAGGATTGCATGAGGTAAAGGGCTCAGCACGAGGTCTGGCAGGTAGTAAGTACTTGACATTATCTGCCAACTGTTAGGATTATTATAAGACCTTTGAAACATGTACACTTATTCAGTAACCTTTTTTGGAAAAGCCTGTAGAAGGACAAAAAGTTCTCCTAAATAACTCAGTATTTGGTAACTTACTGTATAATAACTTCTTTATCAGGCCTGTATGGAAAAGGCACAGAAATATTAAAGACCCAGTGCCCAACTTTGCATGCCCCGTGGGAAGACCTCACTTATTTGCCTTTCTCACAATATTTGAATGACACTTAGCACCTGGTCAATTGCCTCTAAGATGATCTCTCTAGAGTGTGGTTATTTTTTTTGGCTCATATAACTTGTACTACTTGCCCCAGAAGTAGGACAGAATTCAGCATTAACATAATCCACTGTCTCAGGCCGCTTGCCCTGTGAATCTCTTGGTTGTGTCCTCCCTGGGGTGTTGGCTTCATCCTCAGGCCAGCAGCAAAATATGGGCAGCAGTTCTCGGCCCCAGATCCACCTACAGCACCTACCAAAGCAGTAGAAAGATTCTTACTTCCTCTGTTCTCCTAAGAATGAGGATTTTCTCAGAACCCCCCACCCCGCCATACTAATCCTACAATGTCATTGGCCTGAATTGGGTCATGTGCCTGTTCCTGAACCACTTCCTGTCACCAGGGCAACACCATGCCTTATTGGCTTCGGCCTGCTTTTTTTTTTTTTTTTTTTTAATTTTATTTATTCATTTATGTTTGGCTACCTTGGGTCTTCATTGCTGTGCACGGGCTTTTCTCTATTTGCAGAGAGCGGGGGGCTACTCTGTTGCAGTGTGTGGGCTTCTTACTGCAGTGGCTTGTCTTGTTGCAGAGCATGGGCTCTAGGCACACGGGCTTCCATAGTTGTGGCACACAGGCTCAATAGTTGTGGCTTGCAGCCTCTACAGCACACGCTCAGTAGTTGTGGAGCATGGGCTTAGTTGCTTTGCAGCATGTGGGATCTTCCCGGACCAGGGCTCAAACCCGTGTCCCCTGCATTGACAGGCAGATTCTTAACCACTGTGCCACCAGGGAAGCCCGGCCTGCTTTTTTTTCGTTTTGTTTTGTTTTGTTTTGCAGTACGCGGGCCTCTCACTGTTGTGGCCTCTCCCGTTGCGGAGCACAGGCTCTGGACGCGCAGGCTCAGCGACCATGGCTCACGGGCCCAGCCGCTCTGCGGCATGTGGGATCTTCCCGGACCAGGGCACGAACCCGTGTCCCCTGCCTCGGCAGGCAGACTCAACCACTGCGCCACGAGGGAAGCCCTGGCCTGCTTCTTAAACAAGTTATTTACGAGGGGGATGAAATTATCTTTAGGCCAATCAGGAGCAGAATTGCCTATCTGTTAGGAAGAAAGTTCTTCTGTGACTAGGAGGAATGGACACTGAGTAGATTGGTCAGCTAGGATTTGCGTTGGCTGCTGATAACAAGACTTTAAATAAGACGAGTTATTTATTTTTCTTTCAAAAAACATTAAGTCTGAAATAGGCAATCTGTTGCTGGCATGGCAGTGCCACAGTCTAGCCTTTTCTCTCTTTCTGCTTCTCCATCCTTATCACACGGCTGGCACTCTCATGGTCACGTTGTGGTCACAAGTGGGCTTCTGGCTCTCTAACCAAACAGTCCTTCCTTGAAGCAGGAAGAAGTAGGGGAAGGGAGGGCAAGGGACATCCTTTTAAGTACCAGAAGTTCCAGCTAGCACGTACAGTTTACATCTCATTATCCATTTATATCTGTGAAGGAGGCTGGTGAATGTAGTTTCTTTGCTGGACACGTCGCTGTTCCCAGCAGCAGAGGAATTCTCTTGCTGTGGAAGAGAGAGAAAATGGCTATAGGTCTGGCAACGTGCAGTGCCCACCACGCAGCCAACCGTGTTCTCCATACCCTCCATTTGGAGGAAACCACAGTTTTGTATGTGTTTACTGTCTTTCTGTTCATGGTTTTTTAATCCAATAATGAGACATACTTGATATAATGTTTTATAATTCATATTTTCCATTTAACCACATCGTGATATATATATACACACACACACACACACACACACACACACACACGTGTGTGTGTGTGTGTATATATATTACGATGTGGCCAATATAATTGCAACTAGCCACATGTTACTGTTTAAATTTTAGTTAATTAAAGTTAAATTAAAAATCCAGTTTCTCAATCTCAGGAGCCAACATTTCCATCATTGCAGAAAGTTCTGTTGGATGGCACTGCTCTAGAGCACCAGCGCACTGCAGCTCTCTTCCATTTGGTTTTAGGGAGTTTTAGTGGTCCGAGTCGCTAACGTAGAACCAGGCTGCCTGGGTTTGAATTCTCAGTCTGCCATTTACTGGTTGTAAGATCTCAAGCAAGTTACTTAACTTCCCTGTGCCTCAGTCTCCTTGTTTGTAAAGTGATGGTCACAGTAGTATTTAGACTGTTACTGCGTAGTAAAGGACTTAATGTACGTAGAGTACTTAGAACAGTGGCTGGCACATACTAAACACATTATAAGTATTTGCCATGATGATGATAATGAGAATCAACAAGAGTCAGTTGGCTTTGCCCCCAAGGCTGTTTATCCCAGTTTTACTTGTTACTGTAATTCCAAAATAATTGTGACGTAAACTAATGAAAAACAAATGAGGACAAAAAAGACATTGCTTTTGTGAAAAATAAGTTGAATGTTTAAAAGACCTGGTAAAAGCGAATGAGTATAGGGCTTCCCTGGTGGCGCCGTGGTTGGGAGTCCGCCTGCCGATGCAGGGGACGTGGGTTCGTGCCCCGGTCCGGGAAGATCCCACATGCCACGGAGCGGCTGGGCCTGTGACCCATGGCCGCTGAGCCTGCGCGTCCGGAGCCTGTGCTCCGCCATGGGAGAGGCCACAACAGTGAGAGTCCTGCATACAGCAAAAACCAAAACAAAACAAAACAAACAAAAAAAGTGAATGAGTATAAAAAAGTTCTTGTCAATTTAGAGGTGTAAGAGACCTCTGAAAAGACTGAGAGAAAAAATTCATCAAAATGTAGGATTTTTGCCTTTGGACTACTTCACAAGTGGCTTTCCAGTAAAAACTGGGAATCATTTCCTGGGTGTGGTAGTGCAGGAACTTTAATGGCTAGAACTTATTCTCAAAGAAAAAGCCTTGGTCCGTTATCAAATATTTGGCAAATGAACATACAGTTTCAGTGATTCCTCTGTTTGGCTGTTTTTGTTTTTAATGGATTCTACCATTATTAATCCTGATCCCATCAGGGTGAGAGCTTCTATTTTATTTCTTTTTAAATTGTTATGTAGGGATTACTGTGCATCATTCGAAATGAATGATATCACCAAACCCTGTTGGTGGACATGTATATTATTTCTCAGTTTTTTGTGTTAGAGATGGTGCGCCATTGAGCTTCTTTACAGCAAAACCTTCTCCAATCAGTATGTTTTAATCTAAGGACTTGGGAGGAATGCTAGCCCCTTTTTACTGAGAGGCCTGGATTTTGCTCTAGAAATCATCATAAATCCCATAAAAGGGGGCATGTGGACATTCCAGTCCTAATTTTGCTTTTGCATTTAGCTCCATTTCTTTTTGTGGGCCACTCGCAGATTTTAGATAATGTTTAGTGTTTAATACACCAAAAAGTTTGGACTGTCCTAGAAAAAAATCAGTGTAATGCAATTTGTCCTGATGCGACTTCTTTTTCCAATTCACATAGCACTTTGTTTGAACTTTTCTTTTTATTACATTTATCACAAATAGTCCTCCTTTGTAATTACTTTTGCATTCGTTTTGTATATGCTGCTAAACCCTTTAGCTTGTTGAGGACAACAGTCCTTCATTGGACCTTTACATGTCCTAACATACGGGCCCTCAATTTCTGTTCATGGAATGAGTGAATGAATCTGTCACTTTCTATTATTACATAGCCATCTTTCATAATATTTCCTTTGAATTCATTGTTAGTAGATAGTGTTCTATCCTCTTCGATAGCTTAGATTCCATGTGAGAGCAAATAAGTGGTAAATGTTTATAAGGTGACTTTCAAACATAAAGGTAGAGAGAATAGTGTAAAGAAACCCCCATCATACGTCATCAAGCTTCAACAATTAACATTTTCGAGCTAATTTTTGATTTGGGTAGAGAGAACATGACTTCGTGGTGCCCATTTTGATTTTGTGGGGAAGGAATCAGGGCATATATGATGGGCAGTGTGGAGAAAGAGGAGGCTGGTGGCCCAGAGACAAACCTGCCTGCCTCCCTCACAGGGTTGTTGTGAGGGTTTCATGAGCTGACACATGAACAGTGTCAAGAACAATGCCCAGCACATGGTGAGTGCAACTCAGGTGCTGTCCCTGCCACCGCCATTACTGCCATTGCTATTACTGTCACTGCTGCATAGCTTGAGGGGGCTGAGTTTGGTGGCTGTGGCACTTAGTAACCTTGGACGTCAGACTTTCTGAACTGCAGTTTCTTCATCTGAAAAATAGGAATGCTAATATCATCCTGTCTACCACACAAGGCATTGGAATCATGCGTGTAAATGTGTTCTGGATTAATGAACATTAATCACAATTTTCTGGAGTGGTGTTCTAATCTGGAAGAACCGTGCTCTTTGGAGCTTCTTGGGAGTTAAGCCTGTCCCTTGTATGGACACTTGTTTGGAGACTTCCTGATATTAGTGGGCCACAGAGTCATTTGTTAGCCTAGCAAATAAACATTATAATTATAGCACAATAAGCTTCATTTCCATTTGCAAAATGTTTGTTTCTAAAGCATGAAAACAATTTCGCTTTATATAGCTTGCCCATATTTGCACTGGGAATGAAATACTTATCAACCAAGTCGATAAAGGGATAAAAATAGTTTTGCTAAGGAACGGTTTGCTGGGGATTAATGTTAGAAAAATTTTGTAGCAGAATCTGTTTCACCATCGTTGAAATATAAACAGTATCTTCATTTGTCTATATTTTTCTTATAAAACTTTGCTCAACTCTTAATTAAAAATAGCTTTCCCAAAGCCAGAATTCCTCTAAAAAAATCAGTTTTCTTTTCTTTTAAATGAAGACTACGTTTTAAACACTCTGCTCTCTTCTCAGTACTGCAAAGAATTCTAATTATGCAGAACATTCATCCAAACCACACACACGCACATATCTGTCTGAGATAAGAATTAGTAGATACTGTGGGAAGAGAAATGGAATATCCCTGATGGTTATAATAAATTTCTGCAGTGTTTCAACAGGACAATTAACTGTCATGTCTCCTGGGTATGAGAGTTATATAAGTCCAGGTCAGAAAGTCAGTGCCCTAAACTTAAATTCTCAGGAAGACATTCCCTTTTCAAACTACCACTTGCCATTAGGTTTAACTTTTTAAAAGTTTGAGTTTTGTTCTTTCAGTTAGTAAAAATGTGGCCTTCTTACCATTTGTAGTTTATAGTGTCTTCAACTTTTATAAACACCTTCATTCAAAGAAACTAACCCCCCATTCTGTGTCTCCAAATAACAGAAACAAATAAATACAAAATGCAGTTTTAGCTCAAAAAGAGCAAGATCTTAATTCCACTGCTTGACCCCAATGACATATGATCTCTTAGCTTTATTTCTCATAGACTGTTCTATTTAAATGTTTTAATACACAGGCTCTTTACTCGATTCTTTTTTCCTGGAATTCTGGTATATTTTGGTGATACTTCTTTTCAAAAGATCCTGCACAAATCACCTCTAGTAGTCATCTAGCCAGTGTTGTATTAGAAGATATGTCACTGCTAATTTAAATCTAATTGAAACTTCTAGATTGAGAGGGTTGACAGTAAAAACTTAGGATTTTTATAATTGTGGGAATCCTTAACTTCACTGTGATACATGTTTATGTTTCTTTGATTGAAAAGGACATTAGAAAGGGGTCTGAATGTACTGCTTGGTCCTCCTTGTTAATCACTGAAAAATGAAGTTGGGAACTAGTTTTAACGTCTGAAGGAACTGGGCGATTTTATCCAGTATCTGAAATGTACCTTAGTTCTTTATGTACTGAAACTTTAGGATTGAATTTTTTTCTTTCATTTTTGACATATATTGAGCACCTACTGTGTGCTTAGCATTGTGTTGGGTGTCTTACACGTATTAGCCCTTTTAATCTTACAGCAGCACTGGTAGGTAGATAGGACTCAAATACCCAGTTGTTAGGCTACAAACCTTCTTCCTTGATCTCTTCCACTGTCCAGGCCATACCAGGTCCATTTGGTTATATTGCCGTAACAGCAAATCACACACTGCTCTGGCTGCAAACTGTGAACTGTGACAGCAGCGGCAGCCTGCTTGCTGGTGTCTCTGATTCCCTTCTTGTCCCACTACAAGAGTTATGGTTGGACACCTAAAATGTATTTTTAATACAGTGTTAGATGTCAGTTACATCTCAATAAAACTGGAGGGTGAGGAGCAAGTACAGAGAGAAAGGAGGGTGGAAGTTCAATGCTCATAATCAAAGACCTTCCATAGAACTCTGTAGTTGTGCTGTCTGATATGGTAGCTGTTAGCCATATGTGGCTATTCACCTGAAATGTGGCTGGTCGGACCTGAGATGTATTGTATGTAATGGACTTCAAAGACTTAGTACGAAGATCAAGAATATGTCATTAATGAGTTTTATGTTGATTATATGTTGAAATGATGATACTTTAAGAAATGCTGGGTTAAATAAAACAGATTATTAAAGTTATTGAAAAAGTTTCATGTATGTATACATATTATGTAGGTATGTACACAGTAACTACATAGTAGCCAGGGTGAATTTTTTTCAGCTTTTTGAGATAATTGTAGATTCATACGCTGTTGTAAGAAATAATACAGAGAGATCCCATGTACCCTTTACCCAGTTTCCCTTAATAATAGATCTCAGCTCAAATGTCACCTCCTCAAGGCAGTCTTCCCTGATCCCTCGAATCTAGCCTGCTGTATCCACTTTCATTCACCTGTCCTATTGCTCTGTTTACTTTTTTCGTAGAATTTGCTTCTGTTTGAAATTATTTTTTTTATTTAATTGCCTTTGGTCCAGTAGAAGGTGAGCTAAAGAGAGTGGGAACCTTGTCTGTTCTATTCATTGCTTTATCTCCTGTGCCTAGAAGAGGACACAAACATAGTAGACACTTGATAAATACTTCCTGGATGAGGAAGCAGAGTTTCAAAGTAATTGAGTAGGTTGTCTGTGGTCCCACAGTAGTAAGTAGTAGAACTGTGACTTGAAGCCATGGGAACAAAGGACCTAAAATAGAGTTGAGTTTGTCCTGTTCAGAGAACAGATAGGACCGTGATGCTGGAGGATAGGCAATGAGAGGGAGAGTGGTATAGCTTCAGTAGGCAGGGCTCGGGTCACCTCAGGCTTTGCAGACCAAGGTGAGTTTGGATCTCATTCTAAGTACAGTGGGAGGTACTGGCAGTTTCTAAGCAAGGGATCCATATGAGCAACGTGGTCCAGCTTAGCTCACTGGAATTCTGCTCTCTGGTGCTGGGACCAAAGTCCTGGTCTGCAGTGATGCTTTTTTTCTCCCTTGCTTTGCCACCATGTGTGTGGTCTCTTGGAGACCACAGCAGGAAAAGGACTCTGGTCCTGTCACCTTCAGAGCATCACCCATTAATCACATTAGTCCTCCCAATAGAGAATTCAGGCAGAATGATGGGTTTGCTGGGAGGAAAAAGAAGGCACAGCTCATGCTAGGCTTTGGATATGTTCTGGGGGGGTACCAAGTAACACCCAATCAGTACTTCCATGTGCCCTGGCCTCCGAATGCGCAGACATGCAGCTTGGAAGTTTGGGGACCACCCTCTGCTTTATGTGAACACGAAAGATATTGTCAAGTGAAGTGTTCTGTATGGGGCAAAGCCTTTGGATCATGTTTATATCTGAGGCTGCATTAAAAACAAGGGCAGGTTCTTCAGAAAGTAGATGCAGCCGCCTGGGTCGAAGAAAGATTTCATTGTGCATCCACTGCAAGGGGCTGTGTGAGAAGCCTAAGAAAATATATAGCAAAGAAAGGTGTAGCCCTTGTTCTCAAGGAGTTTAAAGTCTGTTTAGATTTACAAATTGAAAGGTAGTTGACACTTCAAGGCAGTCTTATGCTAAGTGTCTGGAAGAAGGACCCCAGAGGAGGGCAGTCAAGTGATGGATGAGCCTGGCACAGCTCACAAAGGAGCTGGTGCCTGGCCTTAAATGTACGCTATTTACTGTATGTTTGCAGATATTTACCTTTCAAGTTTTATTCTCTATGTCTATTCATAGCTGTTCAGAGCTAACTGCATAAAGGACCACAGTCCTGAAGGATGATTAAGAATCAGGAGAGAGGAAGAAGAAAAGGCATTCAGGTGGGATGGGGAGAGAATAAGGTCAAGAGATGTTGGAAGAAAGTGCACTGAGTGTCAGAGGCTAAGTAGTGCCTATCTGGCTGGAGCCAATACAGGAATGGGGAGAGAGAGAAAGGATCTGATTGGAAGGAAATAGTGTGAAAATCACTCCTGGTCAAGAATTCCCAACCTTTCTGCTTGTACAAATAATCGGGAGGGAGCGATCAGCAGGTGTGTGGGTGGGTGACTGTTCACTGTAGTAATAGCTGTAACTTCAGTAGTGCCTGCTCTGTTCCAGGCTCTGGTCTAAGCAGCTTCCATTTAACTTATTTAATCCTTTTTAACACCTCTGTGGGTAGGTGCTATTATTATCGTCATGTTACAGACGGGGAAACTGAAGCACGAGAGGGAAAGCTCTAGAATCTGTGCTCCTTGCCTCTCTTATGACCTCTCACTTAATGGGCGCTAGACGGATTTTCCCCCAGCTTTTTATTATGAAAAGTTTCAAACATACAGAAAAAAACTTGAGTACAATGAACATCTGTATCAAATAACTAGATCAAACAGCATTAACATTTTGCTGCATATGCTTTATCAACATATGTGTGTGTTTTTCAATTTTTGCTGAACTATTTGAAAATATGGTACAGACATGATAATTCACCCCTGAATACAACCAGAGCATCATCTTCCTTTCACAGGGTATTTACATCCTTCCTTCCTTGTGCATTCTTGGAAAACACATTGCCTCTATGTAAAATTACTTTGTTCATGTGAAATGCAGTTGAGTTCTAGGCTCAGATAACTATAAACAGTTTTTCCACTTACATGAATATCTTGGTATTTGAAAGGTAGGCAGGCTAAGGGCAATTTGTGTTCCTATAAGACTGCCTGCCAATTTGCTGGACTTTTAACATCCTGGTCCTCACCTATTAAAATACCCACTCGAGTGAGGAAGCAATCAAATATTGTGACAACCAAACATGCCCTCCCCTCCTCCTCCATTTCCAGAAGGCCCTGCAGTGATTGTGCCTGTTGAGAGTCATTGACCTAACTAATCCCCTCAGGAAAGAGCTGTAGGTCAAATGAAAAGACAATGTGCACTTGCAGAGCCCGTCCTGTAATAATTCAGTGTGGAGGGGATGGAGGTGGTAGAACGTATCTGTAGTGCTCTTTTTGTTATACAAGCACATGTGTTCTAGATTTGTGTACGTATATTCATTTGTTCAGTTCTACCCCCACTACCCCACCACCACTTTCTTCCAGAAAGGCTGTATGATAATTCTTTTTTTTTTTTGCGGTACGCGGGCCTCTTACTGTTGTGGCCTCTCCTGTTGCGGAGCACAGGCTCCAGACGCGCAGGCTCAGTGGCCGTGGCTCATGGGCCCCGCCGCTCCGAGGCACGTGGGATCTTCCCGGACCGGGGCATGAACCCGTGTCCCCTGCCTTGGCAGGCGGACTCTCAACCACTGCGCCACCAGGGAAGCCCAATAATTCTTGATTTATTTAACCGTTAGGTATGTCTTCTCATGTACTGATCTGAATCAACTAGGAGGTATTTGTAATTCTCATGCTTTTCCATAGAAAGGGACTTGAAGCAGAGCCAGGGCCCTCTCATTTCGCCTTATTTCTCGCTGTTTTGCTGGTGCTGGAGGATATCCCAACACTGCTGCTCCCCATACTCCATTGATCTCGTTACTTTTCACTGTGGCCTGTCAAACTCCATTTGTCAAACTTATCTCAAATGCCATGTTGTTTGTGGATCTTCCTTGGACCCCTGCACCAAGATATAACCTAAACCCCCATAATACATTTTTTCTCATGACACTAGCCACAGACTGCCTCGTGTTATGTTTTTGTGTTTCCCTTATCTCCCACATATGTGTCAGTCATAATTACCTGGGCAACTCCTGTGTGATAGGCCTTGTTCAGAATTCTGGAAATAGAGATGAATCTTTCCTAGGCAGTCCCATTTTCTTCTTAGTTTGCTTTCCTGATAATTGGAGTGACCTCTTGTTTCTTTGTATCCCCTGTGGTTCCTGGTACAGTGCTTTGTGTACGGTGCTTCGTATATATTTCCGAGTTGGGTCTGGGATCAAGGGAAATAAGCACTTCCAAGTGAGCACTGCCACTATGCAGCCCTGGGCAAATCACTTAACTTCTATAAGCTCCAGGTTACTTATCTGGAAAACAGTGATAATAATACCCATCTTACAGGATTGTTGTAAGTTTAAAGATGAATTTTATGAAGTGCCAGGCACCATTTTCAGCGCAGAGTAAGTGCTCATTCAGTGGTAGTTATTATACGGGAGGCTCAGTCCTTCCTTTAGGTCATTTGAGCGAGCAGTAGGAGAATTTAGGATCTTAACTGTCTTAAGGAAAACACTTACTTTGTCTTGGGTCCTCTCCAAGAAGAAACAGGGCCTGGGGGAAGGTCTGGCCCATCACTGATTAACTGTTCCTTTTTCAGAGTCAATGATCTGAGTCTCTGTTTTCGAACTACTTATATAATATATACCACCTGTTATTTGTGTATCTTTAGCAGTGGGAGCCGGGTAATCCTAATCGTGTCTGTAAAAGAGCAAGCTGTTTACCAGAAGCAGAGTTTTTTTCTTAACACTGACTCACACTGACTCACCCTTCTCATTTTCCTTCCCACCTCTCATACAAACCTTGCAAGGGAGAGAATTTTTAGGGGATTTAGTCGGCTTACTTTTCTTTTTCTTTACCTCCCAAAGTGGAAAGCTTAAAGCTGTCACATCCTTAATACCATCTCAGGAAAGGCTAAATTTACTGCTGCCCTGGAGTGGCCAGAATGACCAGTGCCGTGTAGCCAAACGTCTGGAGTAAAACCTTGTCTAGACAAACCAATTCTGTTGGCTGAGAGATTGGAGAGGTGCCTGAAATGTACACGTTAATCTACTAAACACATGTTGTCAACTTAACTTCAATGCTGTTGAACGTAGAAAATGTCTTCTTCTGAGGTAGGAAACCTGAGCAGAATTAGAGCCAGAGCTATGATGCCTTAACAGTCGGTTATGAGATGACGGACACAGAATTCAGGCAGCATGTTAGAGTCAGTAAAATGGGGAAGGAAGGTTCTAGATCAGAATGACTAATACCTAATCCCTTCCTTTGACATTCATTACATGAATATTGACTGATCATTTCTGATCATTTGTGAGTGCCAGGTGCTAGGGCTACAACAGTGAATAATAAAAACACAGTGCCTGCTGTCATAGACCTTTCTTTTTTTTTTTAATATGTATGTCATTTATTTATTTATTTGGTTGGTTGGTTGGTTGCGCCAGGTCTTAATTTTGGCAGGCCGGCTCCTCAGTTGCAGCTCGCTGGCTCCTTAGTTGCAGCATGTATGGGGATCTAGTTCCCTGACCAGGGGTCGAACCCAGGCCCCCTGCTTTTTTTTTTTTTTTTTTTTTTTTTTT
>RJWK010030933.1:0-24476 GCA_004363435.1 Platanista minor | reverse complement strand
AGCACAGGGAGATCAGCTCAGTGCTTTGTGATCACCTGGATGGGTGGGATGGGGAGGGTGGGAAGGAGGGAGACGCAGGAGGGAGGAGATGTGGGAACATATGTGTATGTATAATTGATTCACTTTGTTATAAAGCAGAGACTGACACCATTGTAAAGCAATTATACTCCAATAAAGATGTTAAAAAAATAAAAAAAAATAAAAAAATAAAAAAATAAAAAAGAAAGTAAAGAAAACACATGTTCCTCAGTCATAAGAGAGAATGAAGTTTTGCCATTTGCAACAACACTGATGGACTTGGATGGTCTTTGCTAGTGAAATAAGTCAGACAAAGACAAATACTGTATAGTATCACTTATATGTGAAATCTGAAAACTACAACAAGCTAGTGAATATAACAAAAAAGAAACAGACTCACAGCTATAGAGAACAAACTCGTGGTTACCAATGGGGGAAGGGAAGGAGAAGAGGGTCAATGTAGGGGTAGGGGATTAAGAGGTACAAACTACTATGTATAAAACAAGCTACAAGGAAACATTGTACAACACAGGGAATATAGCCAATATTTTATAATAACTATAAATGGAGTGTAACCTTTAAAAATTGTGAATCACTATATTGTGCCCCTGTAACTTATATAATATTGTGCATCAAGTATACGTCAATCAAAAATAAATAAATAAAATAAATTTAATAAAACACATGATAGTCTCAGTTGATGACGGAAAAGTATTTGACTCTTTCATGGTAAAAAAACACTCAACAAAAAAGAAGTAGAGGAAAACTACCTCAACATAATAAAAGCTCTATGTGAAAAGCCAACAGTGAATATCACATTCAATGGAGAAGGACTGAAAGCTCTTCCTCTACAGTCAGGAACAAGGCAAAGAGGTGCAGTTTCACCCCTTCTATTAACACAGTACTGGAGGTCCTAGCCAGAGCAATTAGGAAAAAAAAAAAAAAAAAAAAAGTCATCTACGTTGGAAAGTAATCAATAAAATTACCTGCTCACAGATGATATCTTATACGTAAAATATCCTAAAGATTCTGCAAAAAAATTGTTAGGACCAATAAGTGAACTCTGCAAAGTATCAAGACACAAAGTCAACACACAAAAATCAGTTGTTTTCTACACACTAACACTGAATAATTCAAAAAGGAAATTAAGAAAATAATTCTACTTACAATAGCATCAAAAAGAATAAAATACTTAGGAATTAACCAAGGAGGGAAAGACTTGTACAATGAACACTACAAAACATTTCTAAAGGAAATTAAAGAAGACATAAATAAATGGAAAGGCATCCCATGTTTACGGATTGGCAGACTTAATATTGTTATGATGTCAATACGACCCAAAGCAATCTACAGATTTAATGTAGTTCTTATCAAAATTCCAATGAGGTTTTTTTGGCAGAAATACAAAAACTGAAATTCATATGGAATCTCAAGGGACCCTGAATAGCCACAACGATCTTGAAAAAGAACAAAGCTGGAGGAATCGCATTTCCTGATTTCAAAACTTTCTACAAAGTGGCAGTAATCAAACAGTGTGGTACCAGACCAAAGAGACACACGGACAAATGGAATTAAATAAAGTCCAAAAATAAAACCTCACATATATGGTCAAATGATTTTTTTTTTTTTTTTTTTTTTTTTGGCGGTACACGGGCCTCTCACTGTTGTGGCCTCTCCCGTTGCGGAGCACAGGCTCCAGACGCGCAGGCTCAGCGGCCATGGCTCACGGGCTCAGCCGCTCCGCAGCATGTGGGATCTTCCCGGACCAGGGCACGAACCCGTGTGCCCTGCATCGGCAGGCGGACTCTCAACAACTGCACCACCAGGGAAGCGCTAGTCAAATGATTTTGACAAAGGTTTCTAGGCCATTCAATGGGGGAAAGATAGTTTTTTAAGCCAGTGATGCTGGGAAAACTGGATACCCACAGGCAAGAGAATGAAGTGGCCTGTACTTAACATCATATATAAAAATTAACTGAAAACAGATCCATGACCTAAATGGAAGATCTAAAACTATAAAAACTCTTAGAAGAAAACACAGGGCCAAAGTTTCACGACACTGACTTTGGCAATGGTTTCTTGGAGATGACACCAAAGGCACAGACAGGCAACAAAAGAATAAAAGTGGTCAAATTGGACTTAATGAAAAAATTTAAATTTATGCATCAAAAGATGCTATTGGGCTTCCCTGGTGGTGCAGTGGTTGAGAGTCTGCCTGCCGATGCAGGGGACGCGGGTTCGTGTCCCGGTCCGGGAAGATCCCACGTGCCGTGGAGCGGCTGGGCCCGTGAGCCATGGCCACTGAGCCTGAGCGTCTGGAGCCTGTGCTCCGCAACGGGAGAGGCCACAGCAGTGAGAGGCCCGCGTACCACAAAAAAAAAAAAAAAAAAAAAGATGCTATCAACCAAGTAAAAAGACAACCTATAGAGTGGGAGAAAATATTTGCAAATAAGATATACAAGGTATTAATACACAGAATACGGAGAACTCCTAAAACTCAACAGCAACCAAAAAACCAACCTGATTCAAAAATGAAAAAAATAGACTCGAACAAACATTTCTTCAAAGAAGATATACAAATGGATAATAAGCACATGAGAAGATACCCAACATCAGTAATCATTAGGAAAGTAAGAATCTAAACCACAATGAGAGACCACTTCACACCCATTAGGATGGCTGCTATCAAAAAGACAGAAAATAATAAGTGTTGGTGAGGATGTAGAGGAATTGGAACAGTGAGCTTTTGTGCACTGCTGGAAATGTAAAATGGTACAGCCACTGTGGAAAACATGGTAGTTCCTCAAAAAATTAACAATAGAATTAACCTATGATCCAGCAATTATGTTTCTGGGTATATATTCAAAAGAAATGAAAGCAGTCTTGAAGAGATATTTGTATACTCCTATTCATAACAGTATTAATTTCACAATAGCTAAAATATGGAAGCAACCCAAGTGTCCATTTATGGATGAATGGATGAGCAAAATATTATATATCCATAAAATGGAATATTATTCAGCCTTAAAAAGGAAGGAAATTATGATGCATGTTACAACATGGATGAACTTTGAGGACCTTACGCTAAGTGAAATAAACCAGTAATAAAGAAGACAAATACTGTATGATTCCACTTATATGAGGTATCTAGCGCGGTCAAATTCAGAGATAGAAAGTAGAATGGTGGTTTCCAGGGGCTGGAGGAGAGGAATGAATGAGCTACTGTTTAATGGGCATAGAGTTTCAATTTTGCCAGATGAAAGTATTCTAGAGATGGATGGCGGTGATGGTTGTACAACAGTATAAATGTACTTAATGTTACTGAACGGTCAACTTAAAAATGGTTAAGACGTGGCTTCCCTGGTGGCACAGTGGTTGAGAGTCCGCCTGCCGATGCAGGGGAACGCGGGTTCGTGCCCCGGTCCGGGAAGATCCCACATGCCGCAGAGCGGCTGGGCCCATGAGCCATGGTCGCTGAGCCTGCGCGTCCGGAGCCTGTGCTCCGCAACGGGAGAGGCCACAGCAGTGAGAGGCCTGCGTACCGCAAAAAAAAAAAGAAAGATCTCAAATCACATTCACTACCTGTTGCAGAGTTGTGTACTCTGCTACTGTCTGTCACGACAGAATCCAGATGGAGCTTGATCACTCTAGAAGACGTGGGTCCAGCAACCACAGGGTGGAAAAAGGATCGGCCACACTCACCATTCTTTGCAGAGGCCCATTGTAGAATCAGGGCTTCTCATCTCCAGAACCTTAGATTCTGCTAGAATAAAGCATGGTCTCCAAAGGGGGAATACTCCCACCAGCAGACACAATAGGGCTCTATGGTTACCACCTGGTCATTTAGGGGTCTCATGCCAGCGAACGAGAAAGCCAAGAATGGAGACGTAAATGACCTGGATTAGCGGGAGGGGCTAGGAGTGCTGCTAGGGGTAGGAAGGCGTAGGACTGGGATCCAGGCGATTCACCGAGGTGGCACTTGGTGCTTCTAGCCCAGTGATGACTGCTACTAGACAGCCACCGGACCACAAGCCAGCAAGGACAAGGTGACAACAGCCTCTGACACCTTGGTTATGCATGTCTGGATCACCCCACATGCCAATGACCTAGAGCAGCCAATGGCTGAGGGTGAAGGAATCCAGAATGGACTGTGGCAGAAAGAGAGAGATGAATCAGGTCCACCCGGGGCCCAGGGCGGCAGCAGGGCCCATGGCTGGGTTCACTCGACTCCCCTTGTGCAGAGACCAACCTGGCCTCTCTCTGCCCAGGGGCTGAAGGGTGAGACGCCCGCAGGGAGCTGCTGGGCATCACACGAGCGCGACCTGGAAATGCCACGGAATTCATACCCCCTGGCACGGCCCTTGACCACTGGGAGATATGGAGCCAATGGATCAGTGCCATCCTCTTCCCACCCTTGGGGACGGTTCTAAAGTGACTTCTGAGAAAGTTCAGGTAAGACTGAGATCCCATGGCTCACAGCAGCGTCCAGCTTGAGAACATTCCCTTATACTGACTTTCCCTCTTTCCCTGTTAAATACTCCCCAGCCTCCTACTCCTGTTCCCCCAGATCATATCCTGGGATAAACCATCTGCACATCAGCCCCTGTCTCAGGCTCTGCTTTCTGGGGAAAGCCAGGCTAAGACACTTATTTGTTGACTTGTGTCCCTTCAAAATTCCTATGTTAGAGTCCTAACCCCAGGACCTAAAAATGTGATCTTACTGGTAAATAGGATCACTGAAGATGTAATTGGTTAAGAGGAAGTCATACTGGAGGAGAGTGGGTCCCAACTCCAATGTGACTGATGTCTTCATAAAAGGGGGAGATTTGGAGACAGACACACCCACGGGGAGAGCACCATGTGAAGATGAAGACAGATCAGGTGATGCAGCAGGAGCCAAGGAAAGCCAACAGGGACCAGCAAATCACCAGGAGCCAAAAGAAAGGCCTGGGACAGAGTCTCATTCACAGCTCTCAGGAGGAATCAACCCTCCAACACCTTGATCTTGGACTTCTGGCCTCCAGAACTATGAGACAGTATGTTTCTGTTGGTTAAGCCCCCCAGTTTGTGGTCCTTTGTGATGGCAGCCTTAGCAAACTAAAAAGACACCAACCCAAGGTACTCCATAAAAATCCCTAGCAGCACCAAATGCCTCTGGAACAGGGGTCGAGTGGGGGTGGAGAGAGTGACGAAGACTGAAAAGTTTTTAGATTCCCTCCCCCACCCCACAGAGCTGGGTCTCTATCCTCCCCTCCCTAGCAGCGTTCTGACAGCTTATTATAGAAAGAAGGTAAAACAAAGGAGCTTTAGACTGACAGATGTCAGACACGGTGGAGAGCAGAGCTATCATCCCCCAAAATGTGAGTATTCCTTGATCGGGTGTAGCCTGAATGCTGTATAGAGAGACACGGACAAGCTGTGTGCCCTTAGTCAGGTCAGGCAACCACTCTGTGCCTTCAGTTTTCTAAAGTATAAAATAGGGAGAAGAGTAGCATCTATTTCCCAGGGTTGGCATGAGAGTTGAAGTCTTTAACATACACATGTCCTGAGCCCCTCGGTCCTGAGAAGCCAGAAAGCCCTGAACTTGTACAGCTCTCCGTCAGAGGAGAAAGGCTGGTACCCCAGACAGTTACACCCACAAACAGAGATGCCACCAGCTGTCGAGAACGAATCCCAGGTAAAACAGTCCTTGCCACCCCAGCATGAGCTCTGGGGCCCGGCCCCCAGCCCCCTCCCCCACCCCCACCTGAGAGCTGACCCTGTTGTTAGGGGTGTGCCAGGAGATGTCACAAATGTCCTTCAGCTGCCGCTTCGACGGTTGGTAGGAGGTGATGCTCTGGAAAGGGTTCTGGCTCAGGTCCCATTGCCACTGGATGACCTCCAGGTGCAGGGACAGGTACCCTTGCTCACTGAAGATCTGGTGACCCAGGAGGGTGAAGTTGACCTTCCAGATCTCCGGAAGTAGCTAAAGGAGCCGGAGGGGAGGGAAGTGGAGCTGGCATCAGAGGTTGGGCCAGACCTGGGAGAAATGCTGCCAGCCCACGGGCTTGATTTCCAAAACTCTGAAAAATGTGGCAGTTTGGAGGCAGTGGCTAAGAGCTCCGGCTTTAGAGTCAGATGCACCTGGGTTTAGGCATCAGATCTACCACCTGCCGTGAGGACTTGGACCTGGCACTTAACCTCTATAAACCCCAGATTCCTCTTCTGCAAAGTGGGAGCCAAAATGGCCTGACCTTCTGGGCTCTGAAGCAATAAATGAGTGAATCTCCATTAGGGGCTCAGAACAGTGCTTGGAAAATAGTCAGCTCTCACCTCCTACTGAGATGTCAATAGTATACCTTTTCCCTGGAAGTCACTTCGGCCATCCCTCTGGGATCCAATACGGGGGGTCCAGAGTCCACTGTCTCTCCCACCTACTGGGGTCTCCCCTGACCCCTGGGTCCTGCCTGCTGCCCCACACTTTGGAGCCAACTCTCTTTTCAGTCTCTCCCCACCCCATCCCCCATCATTCTCACTCTGCAGAAGCTGGTATGAACTAGAACATGCTAGGACATCCTTTGGCCTGAATTCCAGTCCTAGCTCTGTCCTAAATTTGCTGTGTGACTTTGGGCAAGTCACTGAACCTCTCTGGGCTGATCCCAAAAGGGCTTCCTGCTTAGTTATCAAATCAATCTGGCTCCTAGGTCTTTCCTGCATAAATGAGAGAGTCCATTGGACAACATCTTGGGGGCCCAGACCTCACCTCACCTCAGGAACTGACAGACAGATAGCCCAGGGATCTGATTTCTAGCCTTCTCCCTGCCCTGCCGGGAGAGTGAGGACCTGGCTGAAGTCTCTTTCGCGTGTGCACATGTGGCTGGGTCTGGAGCAATGGTCCTGGAAGCTGAGAGTGGGGAGGCTCCGTGCCGGTGGTCAGCCTGAGGATGAGGATCAGGATGGCAACAGTCCCTGGGGAGCCAGCACTAGTGTCCATGTCACACCCCTGCAGCGACCTGGCCAAGCTGGGCTGAGGAACCTGGATTCCAGGGGTCCAATACATGGGGCCAGAAAGCATTTCCCTGTAATTCTCCTGAGTAGGCAGGGCCTATTATTGGCAGGGGCCTGGGTCTCTCCGGGCTCCCCTTTTGGGTCTGAGCCTTGCTTCCCCTTCCTCACCTAGCCCCACCCCCAACCCCAGCAGTGGCTCTACCCCCAAGCCCCAGCCTCTCTCCTAAGGCCAGACACTGGTGTCAGAAACAGAGGAGGAGACACTCAGCTTCTACTCTGTGCCAGGTAATGTACATACGTTATTATTAATCCTCGTAATAACTCAGCAACATACATGTTACTCCTTCTATTTAATAAATGAGAAAACTGAGGCTCGGAGATATTAAATAACTTGCCCAAAGTTGCACAGCTAGTGGTGACAGAACTGGGACTTGAACCCAGGCTGCCTGACTCCAAAGCTCTGCTCAGATCATCACCACCTGCCTCCTAACAGATGGGCGGTATCAGAGATGCCTGAAGGGTATCAGGGGAGGATAAAGACGGGGATGGGGGGGCGGTGGCTGAGCGATACAGTAGGCAGCTGGTTCCAAACTATGAGAAAGCCAGTGAACTGTTTAAGCAGAGATGTCTGATGCTGAGTAGAAAGCGTACATCTCTGGTGTGTATCTCCTCTCCTCCTCTGGAGCCTCAGTAAAACCTTCTACACCTTCCACAGGCCCAAGGTAGAGTGTGTGTGTGCCTGTGCATAAACCAGGAAAACACAGCTTTAAATTCCAGGCCTGAATCTAGGTGATGCAGAACTAGGACCATGAAACTGAGAGCTGATGAGAATACACAAGCTCATCCCCAGGGCCTCCACCCTGGAGAGGCTGCGGGGAGAACTGGGGCTCTGGCCTGCAGGCTTCATTCTAGGGAATTTCACCCAAATCTCCAAGGACAGACTGTCATGGATGGTGATGATTAAGTTAATTTGTTTTCTTTAAGGAATTTTGTTTTGTCACCACGAGGGACTCCGATGTGTCTGGAGGCAGGCCGTGATCCATGGCCTCTCCCACCCATTTGCCCAGAACCCACCAAGGGAAGGGGAGGATAGAGCGGAGCAGTGGGCAGCTCTGCGGTCTCCATGGCAACCACGGACTCTGCACCTGCTCCGTGGGGCCCTGGCTTTCCACAGGCCAGACCTCACCTGCCAAGGGTAGACCACCTCCTTGTGGCAGCCGGTCTGGTTGCAGCCCAGGAGGCTCTGCAGCGCCTGAGCCACGGCGTAGACGGCGGAGTACGTGCTGTAGACCACGTGTTCGCCGGAGAGCGTGAGGCTGGTGTTGAAGGACTCAGTGGTGTCCATACAGGTGTCACGCTCCTGGTTGCAGGTAGCCCCCAGGCTGCTCCTGTTGAGCGTGGGCCGGCTGACCTGGGAGTGGGGCAGGCGGAACTCGCTGAAGCCCGGGATGGGCACGCTTTGCCCAGGGTGGTGATGCCCAGGGTGGTGATGCCCAGGAAGGTGCCTGTGCGCTGCAGCTGGGTGAGGTGGTGCAGGACCAGCTTGATGGCCCAGGGTTCGGAGGCGACCCACACTGCGCCCATGGAGTTCTGGCACAGAACCTCGCGGAAGAAGTTGAACAGGGCCAGGTCTGGTGAGAACACAGCCACAACACGCGCCATGCTCTGCTGCAGCTTGCCCATGATGGCCTCCAGGCGCTCACGCTCCTGTTGCGTCATCATCCGGTTGGGCTGCGGCATGGGCAGCTTCTCCTGGAAGGCGATGCAGATGTCATGGTGGGCCAGGCACTTGCTGAGCAGCTGGCTGTTGCCGCGGCCATAGTCATCGCTGCTTGTCAACACAAGGATCCAGTTCCAGCGGAAGTGCAGCCTCAGCTGCACCATGGCCTCCGTTCGGTGATGCACACCTGGCACCGTGCGCAGCACCCCTGGGAAATACAGCTGGTCATTGATGGCACCGTAGGTGATCTGCCGGAGGGGAGGGTCCAGCAGGTATTAGCGAGGGCCTCACAGGGTCGCCCCCGAGGGGGGTTCCACCCACCACCATCATCCTTATGGCATTTGAGGAGCACATGGCACCAGCCACGCCCAGGGCTAAGTGGTTTACTCCACCATCTTCATGGACATCACAGTAATGACAATGAATGAGGACCTACTATGTGCTGGACCCTGAACTAGGTGGTTTACTCCATCATCACCATGGTCATTACTGAAATAACATTACACAAGAATCTATCATGTGCCTGGCCCTAGGCTAGGTGCTTTATGTTAACATCATCATGATTATCCTTGTAGTAATACTTACCAGGCACCTACTGTGTGCCATGCCCTGGGCTAAGTGATGTACACCATCTCACGATGGTCATCATCCTGGTAGCCTTTAGTGAGCACCCACCACATGCCAGGCCCTGGGCAAGATGCTTCTCATCGACGTCAGCCCCACCTCATCCTTTTAGCAACACTGTTGACCACCTATTCTGTGCCAAGCCCTAGGCTAGGTGATTTCCATCATTCTCATTCTCATGATCTAGTAACATTTATTGAGTGCCTACTGTGTGCCCCTGAGCATAAAGCTTTCCTCCTCACCATCATCATCCTCAGATTAGTCACATCTCCTTCCGCAGCCTCTGGGATGGCACAGTCTCCGCTTTCTTCCCCTTTCACTGGTTGCTTCTCCTCCTCTCTATGACCTCTTGACCTTGGAGGACCCCAGGGCTCAAGCCTTCAGTCCTTGTGTCTTCTCCATCTGCTCCCCTTCCCTTGGTGATCTCATGCAGGCTCCTGGCTTTAAATACCATATCCATGCTGACAACTCCCAATAGCCCTGCCCTGGACCTCTCTGCTAAATCTCACACTCATACCTGCAACTGTCTCCTTGACATTTCAAACTTAACGTAGCCAAAACTGAACTCGTGTCTCCCCTGAACCTGCTTCACCCACAATCTCCCCATCTCCCCTGATGGTGAATCCATTCTTCCAGTTACTCAGGCCAAAACTGTAGAGTCCCCATTGGCTTGTCTCTCTCAAACATGCTACCTCCAAGCCATCAGCACATCCCATTGGATCTTCCTTCAAAGTGTGTCCTTTCAGTGCCTACACCTCCCCACACCATCCCAGTCCAGCCACCATCATTCCTGCTATGAGTTACCCCAATACCCTCTCCCCTCCCCCCTCTCCCCTCTACAATCTACACTTAGCGTGGCTCCAGGGAGATCCTGCTCACACACACACCAGTCACGTGTTCAAGACCCTCCAACAGTTCCTAATGCCACTCAGGAAAAGCCAGAGTCCATCAGTTGTCCCTAAGGGGCTCCATCATTGACCCCAGCCCTTACTGCTCTGATTTCATCTCCTTCTCTCCACTAGTCCCAGTTCTGCTCACCCAGTTCCATGGACACACCAGGCACCTCCCAGCCTCTGCATTTGCTCACCCCTTGTCGTGGATGCTGTTCTTCCTCCTTCAAGCCTCCAGCCAATCTCCCTGTACCCACTCCACCTACCCGCCGACGTGCCCCACCTCCCTTAGCCCTTGACTTTTCCTTTTATCCATTTCACTTCTCACCTCCTATCATCCTATATCACATACTTATTTAGGTTGATCGTCTGTCTCTCCCCACTGGAAGATAAACTCTGTGAGGGCAAATTTCTATGCATTTCCCCAGCTGCATCCCCAACACCTACAGCAATACCTGGCACAGTCGGTGCTCAGTAAATATTTGTTAAATGAATGAAGGAATTACTTCAGTCCTGGACTAGATTCTTCACATAAGAATATTAACACTAGGGCTTCCCTGGTGGCGCAGTGGTTGAGAGTCCGCCTGCCGATGCAGGGGACGCGGGTTCGTGCCCCGGTCCGGGAGGATCCCACATGCCGTGGAGCAGCTGGGCCCCTGAGCCATGGCCGCTGAGCCTGCGCGTCCGGAGCCTGTGCTCCGCAACGGGAGAGGCCACAGCAGTGAGAGGCCCGCGTACCACAAAAAAAAAAAAGAATATTAACGCTGATTGAGCACCTACTTTGAGTCAGATCCTTGGTGCTTGATATAATAAAAACAACAGCAAAAATTACAGTATTTGTAACTACCCACTGTGGGCCAAGTCTTGTGCTAGCTGCTCTTTAATGAGCAGATATTTTATGCCAGTTCTGGACTACGCCTTTTTGATCATGATGATGAAAATAGTTAGAATAGCAATAGTAATTCTATAGCACTTTTCTGAGGACCTGCGGTGACGCAGATTCTGTGCTAGGCAATTATATAGGATAATACTGAGCACTTTCTGAGTTTTTATTCTCGTGCAAGATACTTTACGTAAGAACAGTAACATTAACATTATTGACTACCTATTGTGTACTAGAAATTCTTACCTAAATTGAGTGCTTTAATCTTCAGCCAGTCTAAGGATGGGACTCTTATCCTCCCACTTTAGAGATGGGGAAACTGAAGCTTGGGAAAGTTAAGAGGTTGGCTCAAGGTCTCACAATGACCAAGACTCAGAGGCAAGATGCACACCGAGGTCCTTCTGCCTCCAAAGCCTGAGCTCTTAACCAATAGGCTGGCTACCTTGCCAGGGCTGGGGTGGATGTCCTGACCTTGCTTCTGCTCCCCGATCCAACACCCCCAGGATGGGTGGGGGTGGTGAGCCCTCAGGAAAATCACTCGGCTGCCCTCCTTCCCAGCCCCTTCTCCCAGGGCCCAGGGGCCTCACCTGTGGAAGGAGAAAGAGGGAGAGGAAGTGGGCCACGGTCATGGGGGACTCGGAGTTGTCAGGGCCGGTGATGGCCACCATGCAGGGTACACAGTGGCTGTAGTCCTCCTGGATGGGCAGGAAATAGTCATCCTGTGACAGGAAGTAGAGCACAGGATGGACGTTGTTGGACATGTAGCAGGTGTCCACCGTCTCGTAGCCCAGCAGCACACTGGGCAGCAGGCTGCTGTACTTGTTGATTTCTTCCACCGCAAAGCACATGGCCTGCATGAGGTTGTAGCCCAGCACCTTCACCTCGTACCTGGAGAGGACGCAGTAGGGTGGAGTGGGCAACGGGTCCAGAGTGAGGAGGGGAGGGGAGGGGAGGGGAGGGGAGAGCCAGCCTGTCCCTCCTGCCTGCAGTAGGAAAGCCAAGGCATCGCCCAAGAAGGAACCACTCCAGAGGGTTCTGGCATTTTTACCACATCATTTTCACCATCCCACAGCTCTGAGATCACCATCGTCTCTATGACCACCTCTGACTCTATGATCTCTGTGGCCACCATCAGTCACTACCACTGCCACCAGTACTACCGTCCCTATGACCTCCGTCATCACTCTATCAATGTCCACCAATGTGACCACCATTACCCACGATAGCCTCCATCATCACTATTGTCACTGTGACCATCCAACACCTACTATTCCTATTATGGGTATCATCACCACTGCCATCACAGTCACCCCACGTCTGTGACCATCATTATCAATACCACTACCATCATCACCACCACCACTACCATCACCATCATCACTATCACCAACACCATCACCACCACCATCACCGTCACCATCACCATCACCATCACCACCACCACCACTACCACCGTCACTACTATCACCACCACCGCCACCATCACCATCACCACTGCCACCGCCATCATTACCGTACTCCATTTTCCTTATCACCAGTATTACTACCACCAACATTATCAACATCACCATCACTTCTATCACCACTATCATTTCACTAGACTCTCCACCATCATCACAAGCATCAAAATATCCAACATCATGCTTAGTACCGTCACCCTCACCATTCTCAAGCCAGCATATAATCTTCCCCAATATCTTATAAATGGTTCATTTCTTATAGTCAGGCTTTAATCATCTTTGCACTCTCCTTCCTTTCTCTCTCTTTCTCAGAATGCCTCGCTCTCTCTGCACAAGATCACTATTTTATAATCCCAGGCTGGCTCCAGTATCCCAGCCTTCATGCCTGCCCGAAGGTGGCCCACTCAATCTCTGAATGATGCTGCCACCCCACTGGGTTCACAGGGGATGGAGTGCAGAGGAAAGCCACCCCCCGCCCAGTCCTGGAAACACCCCTGCCCACCCAACCACAGCCCTGGGAAAATACATACTTTCCTTCCAGTCTGAGAACCTGCCTCCCAAAGGCATAACAGCCGGGCCATGGCATGGACTCACTGGGAGTCCCGCTGCTGCCAGAGGGAAGGTGGTTGGTTTTGATGGTCTCTAAGACCCCTCTAGGCTCAAACATCCCATAACTCTTGAGTAAGAGACGTGACATTGAGACACCAGGTTTCAAAATTTCAGGATACAGTCGCCATAGATTTTAGTAACACGGACTATGCCGGGCCTCCCTGAGAGCCAGTGGGGTGCATCCAGGATGGGGGTTTGGCAATGAATGAGGAGACGCATTCTGACCCATTGGTCTTGGCTTGGCCTCCCCAGGGCCACAGGACCAGCCTCGGCTCCCAACCCCCCCCACCCCACCATCACTTCCAGCCTCACACTGGAGACTCACTCATTGCACTTGGGCACCTGCAGGTAGTTGAGGTGGACTATGCCCTTCACGCTGGCATGGAGGGTGAAGAGGCCACCCAGGAGGTAAACCCCAAGCAAGTAGAACTCCGAGTTCTCAGTCAGCTCAACCAGGGCCCACAGCAGAAAGATCAAGGAGCAGACCGCCCTGCCCTGGGCTCCCATGGCTGGGAAGTGGAGATCCCAGAGGTGGCTTTGCCTCCCTGGAGAGCTGGCAACCTAACACCAGGGGATTTGCACAGACATTTACATATGGGTCCTGTCGCTGTCCAAGGAGCAGGAAAGCACCTGGGACAGGTAGAGAGGTTTGAGGGCTCTGAAGGAAGGGGAGGAGGCTGGAATTAGGATGATCCCTTCTTAGGGCACAGCAGAGCCTGGGTGGTCCAGGAGAACCCCATTTGGCAGTAGACAGAGCATGTCCTGCTAACCTGGCCACACCTACGCCTTCTGCCATTTAGATGAAGTCAGGTCATGTCTCCCTGATGTTTCAAGCATTTGGGAGTAAAGGCCATAGATGCTCCCATCGGGAGACAGAGTAGGAGGGCAAATGGAGCCCACACTCCAGAGCCTGACCAAGTTGGGGCTGGCACGTGGTCCTATGTCCCGCCCCTGACCCATAGTAGTTGTTCCAAAACAGCAGCCACTGATACTAAGAACCAGGCATCACGCTGAGTGCTTGTCACTCACCATCTCATTTAACACTCACAATAACTGGGACTATTACTAACCCCATTTCACAGGTGAGGAAACTGAGGCACAGAGAAGTTAAGGAACTCAGTGTCGGCTGTACAGCCAGCAGAGCTGCGATTCAAATCACACAGCCAGACCTCAGGGCCTGGCTCTTAACCTCCATGCCATATCACATCGCGAGCACCTTGCTTTTGGTAAAAGCAGCAGAATAGCAGCAAAGAGATTGGGAAGTGGGAGTGGGGGAGGGGGGGCATCTGTCAGCCCAATAATCCATCATCCCCTCTGCAGAGGGAGCCCCCTCTAGGTATCCCCGCCTTGGATCCAGGACCCAGGGGCAGGTGTGTTGGCAGAAAGGAAAGTTGAAAATTCCTAACGTTGAAGGTGACTGCCCCCAAGGAGTGGAGTGGAGGGAGACGGCTCCAGCAAATCAGGGACCTGTTTTAATCAAAGACCCTTGCCCACGGAATGCTGTTTTGGTCCTTTCCTGCCCCAAAAATATGGCCTAGGAGGAGCCTTGGGGGCCTGCTATAAAATGCCCAGCCTAGGTGGATATGTCACAGGCCTGAATGCTGCTCCTGGGGCCCAGGCTCATGGGGGGAGGAGGCTCCAAGGGACAAAAAGGGGATTGGAAACCCAGTACTGTCCCCCTGCCCACCCCTGCCAAGCCCTGATCCTCCTTCAAGGACCAGTTGGAGCTTCACCTCCTCCTAGAACCCTTTCCTGGTGCAAGTTCACGGGAACCACTTCTGCTCTGCGCTGCAGTGACTCTTCCATCTGTGTCAGCACTGCGTCCCCGGTAACAGACCTACATCATTGACCAACTCCTGCTGACGTGTGTGTCTACACTTGAGGGACATTGAGGCAGCATGACTCCAGCCGGCCTGGACTGGACATCAGCTCTGTGTGCTGTGTGAGAATGGGCAGGTAACTTAAACTCTCTGAGCCTCTGTTTGCTACTGAAATAGGAATAATAATTCTAGCCTCATGAGATCGGTGTGGGGATTAAATAAAAAGGCATGTGTGAACTGTGAGGTGCAGGGCAGACCCTGGAGAAAGGTGAATTTGCCAGAGTGCGAGAATGTCCTTTCTCGTAATGAAATGAACTGCCCCTGGGGGCACCCCAGGCTCTGAGCTCAGCTGGAAGAGCCCGTTTCTTCTCGAACTTACCCTGAAAGATACTGGCTGTGTCTTTAGCAACTCCAGAGGGAGCACCCGCTCCCTCGCCCCTGACCTCCCCTGGGGTGGAGTCAACCCACAGACATTGAAAACAACAGGGAGAGGCCTCTGGGTGCTGTGGAAAGATGCAGGATTTGCTGCGTGATTTGGGGCCTGACACTGGCCCTCTCTGGGTGTATGTAAACCAGTGGGGGGTGGGGGAGACCCAACCCATAGAATGAAAGGAAGAGCCCTGCACGGGGTGTCTGGAGGTGTGGGTTCTGGTCCTAGCTCTCCCCTCTCCTGACCTCAGTTTCCTCATCTGTACAATGGGGAGGTCCCCTTTGGACTGCCCTTATTCACCCTCCATGTCAGCAGGTCAAAAGCCCCAGCGCTAATTCACACTGTCTATCGGTTCTCTCCAGACTCCTCCCCCTCTTGCCACACCCCAAGCTCAGACCCTTATAACTTCCGGTCTGGACCTCCCCGTCTGCCTCAGGTTGACAGTTTAAATCCCTGAAGGACAGCTCTGAGTCTATCGTACCTTGGCTCTAACACCCCCTGGGACTCCACATTGCTGCAGGATCACAGCTGAGCTCCTGGCCTCGGCTTTCAAGGCCTCCCCAGCTTGGCCCCAGCTCACCCATCCTCCCCCGCCTGCTCTCTCCTGCTCTGTGTGCCCCAAATTACAGCCACACTGGCCTCCTTGGAACGCGGTCCCTGGTGGCGTTCTAGGAGCCCCCGAGACCACTGTCCTCTGTCCTGCCAGATACTTAGGGAGTCATGCGGACAATAACTAAATAGCACTTTTCTGGGTTGTATTATATGCCAGGCACAGTGCCAAGCACTTTTTATGCATCATATCGTTTAGCTACCCTGCAAAGCAGCCATTATTACTCCCATTTTTAAAGTGAAGAAACTGAGGCTGAACAGTTAAGCAACTTGCCGAAAAGCACACATTTAACAGGTAGTGACGCTAGAATTTATTTATTTATTTATTTTAATTTTTTTGGCCGCACCGCACAGCTTGCGGGATCTTAGTTCCCGGACTAGGGACTGAACCCAGGCCCACAGCAGTGAAAGCACTGGGTCCTAACCACTGGACCGCCAGGGAATTCCCAATGACACTAGAATTTAGACCCCGGCTGCCAAGCTCTCAACCCTGTACTGTCTGATATGGGTGTGTTCTGCCCTCAGGAGCTGTCACTGCTACACCCACCACGGGGGTGGGGACTGGTGCCGCCCTCTCCCAATGCAGGTCCCACCTCAAGGCCAAGGTGTTGGTGAAGGACCAGTTCCAGGCACAATGAGTGCTGTGCGTCAGTTTGAAGAGGGAGAATAAAGATGCCAGTTGCTGGGTGGCCCTGGAATGTTCTGGAGACTCCCAGTCAAGTCAGATTATTTAGCAAAGATTGGGGGTAAGGGTACGGTAGAGAAAAAGAGCATCTAAGTTAACTGGAGCCCCCTGGGTGTGGTGTTGTGGAGGACAAGAGTGGCTGAGAAAGCCATGCATCCAGAGGGCACTAGCAGAGCCCACTATGTGCCAGGGCTGGGTGGGGCACAAGGGACAGAGCCAGGACACACAAGGGATATGGCTTGCGGTCTGGAGACAGAAATCAGGGCCGTGTGCTCGTGAAGGCAGCACATGCTGGAAGATGCCAGGGGCACCAGGGCCATCCATAGTGTGGCGTATTGTATCAGAGCTGAGAGGGTCTGCAGAGCTCCACAAACCTACCCATTATACAGATGGAGAAACTGAGGCCCAGAGAGGGCCAGTCGCCAAAGGGCCAGAAAAGCAGGTGGGTTTCCCCTGGACTCCAATCAAGTCAAAAGCACGTCGGGACAGCTCTATGATAACCCACGCTGTGCTGGCTGCCAAGAAGGGGTAAGGAGGAGGGAAGGCGTGGGCCAGACAAGAGCTCCATGAGGGAGGCAGCGTCTGTGCCACGAAGAATGGGAGGAGGATGGTGATAATGAGCACAAGTTATTTCTATCATTAACACATTTGGAGGGCTCATGCTACGCCAGGCTGCCATCCCATTCTATTCTCATTCCCTTTTGAGGTGCTGTTATTATCTCTCCATTTTTCAGATGAGGAGACTGAGGTTCAGAGACGGACAGTAACTTATTCAAAGCCACATGGCAAGTATGTGGATTGGAGGAATCCAAGACCCTAATGGGGGCTCATGGGAATCGTGTTGACCAAGGTGCTCCAATGAGGAAGGAATGGTGGGGTCTCCCTGCTTAGTGGGGGCTATTAGTCCAGATGGATGATCTTCTCTGAAGACTAAAATCTGAAGAAGGAGCTCTGGATAGGAAGTCAGAAGTCTTGGCTTCTGGTTCAGCTCTGCCCCAACCTGAAGGCTGCCCTCATTCAAGTGGCTTCCATTCTCTGGGCCTCAGTCTCCCCACCTATAAAATGGACTCGGTGCTTCTTAACATTTCAGGGGCAAGGATCCTTTTGAGATTCTGATGAAAGCCCTGGACACTAATGCACACACCGACAAATGCAGCCGTGTGCCCAGATCCAGGATGACACAAGGCTCAGTCCGTGACCCTTGAGATGCCCTGGGCTGGATGATCTCCTCGGTCCCCTCTAGCCTTGACATCACCTAAGCAGGGCAAGTGGGTGAGGCTAGGGCACTGGCTGCCCTGAGAACAAATGTCCAGGAACACCAAGGCCCTGCAGTTCTCCTTCAGGGCTGCACCCCACCCAGAGCACATGCCCCACGGTGGCCCAGGCTGAACACACTGCCATCCTCATGGCCCAGTCCAGGGCCCGAGGTCCCCATGATCACAGTGTGGCTACTGGTTACCAAGGTGATGGAGAACCATGACAGACTTACGCAAAGTTCATGGGGCAGGGGCGAGCCATGGAAATAGGGGCCCGGGAGATGCTGACATTTGCCTTACATCTGCTTTCCTGGGTGCTTACAGAAAGGAACTGGCCATGTTTGCTTTGGGCTGGAGGGGGCTGCCCTGAACTTCCTTCCTCCCCCTGCCATGGTGGTTGGAGGGGCCTGGAGCGCGGGAGGGAGCCCCCAAGAGGGGCATGACCCCAGGCACTGGGGGATGCACCGGCTCCTCTCCCCTACCCCAACTTTGTACATCCTCTGTTTGCTTCTCTGTCCACCCCCCATTTCCCGTGTCTCTTTCCTGCCGGTACTGCCTCCTCCAAGACAAAATCGGGCAGCTGGAAACCTAGCTCCAGTACAGCTGAGGGTAGAGCAGGGGTAAGCAGGCAGGGCTTCCCCAGGGAGGGTCTGGGAGCTGCACAGCCCCTGAGCCGGCTGGCTTGGTTCAGAGACACCTTGGAAGAGGGCACAGGGGATGCCGCAGAGCTGGTTATCAGAGGACCCAGCCTCACTGGTCACCCACCCCTCTGAGATGTCAAAAGTGTAGTGGGTCGGGTGACCCCTAGAAGCTGGGGACCTAGGGGTCAGCTAAGGCCTGAAGGAGGGACTCTGCTGTGGTTGGGACACCTTCTTGAGTCCAGAGATCCACGCAAGCCAGCTGTGTCTCATTCAGAAAAAGATCTGACGATTCCAAATAACCACAAGCCCAATAAGAGCCAAAAAGGTGAGAGTCGCTAAAGGGAGCATAAAGGGCTGGGATGGGGAAGGCGGCTGGTCCTGTTCCATGGGGCTCTGGAGGGCCCCCCCCTGCACCACTGGACAGGGGCCAACCAGCAGGCCCTGACTCCGCTCAGCTTCCTCACCTGTAAAATGCGCACAGCCACCTGAAACAAGGGTGATTAAATGGGATGAATACATCAAGCACCTACTTAATAAACGATAGTGAATATTACGTTACAGTGTTGATGGCTTTTGTCCTAGTATGGAACTGGCATGGGACCCTCGATTCTAGGCCCAGTAAAGGGCTAGGGTCTGTGATTCTGTAGGACTCTCCTTCCGAAGACTCAGATCTCTCCACAAGCCTCACTCTCCTTCCAACAACACCTGCCCGGATGCACTTCACCAAGCAGGTGCCCAGCAGAACATCAGCTCCCTCGTTTCGCCCCGGCCTCTGTGTGCCAAATGCTCACGAGGCTGAGGAGAACCTGCCAGGCACCTGGGGCCTGGAGGGAGGGCATGGCAGAGCCCCAGAACAGAATGCTCATGTACCCCGGCACCTAGGGTCATATGGTACCTGCTCCACCATCCAGGTTGGATGGCTGTCAACAACCCGGGGGAGGGGGACAAGGCTGGCTATGTCTGGAGCCAGTGTCAGCCACACCTACTCCCATCCACCTGCTGGATGGCTCACACCCAGAAGCTGCTGCATTCCTTCGAGGGACCAGGACAAGGAGGTGCTGGTATAGCCAGCTCTTGCCCCTGTACCTGCCCCTTACTGAACAAGTCTCCCTGAGGCTCCCTAAGCCTCAGTTTCCTCATCTGTGAGATGGGGCCAAAATACTACTACTTCCCTCCCAGGCTGGTGTGGTCCAAGCTAATTAGCAGGAGCACCTGCCCATGGATAGGTGCTCAGGGAAGCCCGGCTTCATCTCCTTCCTGGGCACAGGCATCCAGGATGAGGGTATTGAGAGGGTGGGTGAAGGTAAGTTCTCATTCACTGAGCATCTCACTCTGTGCAGGGCACGGGACCTGGCACCTTGTTCTAAAACATGTCATTCGATCCTCAGCTCCCACAGCAACGTCAACTCTGAGATTGGGGAGGTCAAGGCACAGGTAAGAGGGGTTAAGGCAGGCCATCAGGGCTGTGCTCAGCGCCCAGGCAGGCAGACATGAGGAACAGAAACCCAGGCAGTCATCTCCTACTGGTGCACTGGTTACTTCACCCATATGTGCCTCAGTCTCCTCATCTGTAAAATGGGACTAGCGGAACGTACCTTCAGGGGTTGCGGTGAGGATCCGAGGCTGTGACGTGTAAAGCATTTAGCACAACGCCTGGCACACAGCCTGCGTTCAAGTAATGGTGACTCTTACTATTTCCTATGCTACATCTAGACAGAGGACCTACAGGAACTGTGATAACGAATGTGTCGGTAAGGGAATTAATGAAAATGAAGGCGTGACTCTGTGAAGAGTGTGGGTCTCCACCCTGCTGCTTCCTCTTGCCCCCCAGGAGCTCCAGGTCTGCCTGGCGACCAGGGCACAGGTGGCCCCCTCATTTCCTTAGCATGTACGCCCCACTGGCAGCACCGCAGTGGCAGGGACATCCAGCCTCAGTCAAATGGTTCACGCTCCAGCCCAGGCCTGCGGCTGGGCCCCCGGCCACAGCAGGGAAATGAAGAGGCTCCTTGGGCCACCGTGGACATGGGGACTTACTGCAGTGACCATGCAAAGAGGCCTCGGGCGCCAGGCTGGGCACTGGGCCTTTGGGAGCCACCAGCTCCAAGGCTGGGGGACAAGGGAGGGCAGACAGAACGGAGTGAACAATAGCTTTGAGCCACCCCCGACCTCGTTCAGTGGAGTCAGAGGCACCAGGATAAAATGACACTGGTAGAGGCATAGCTGGGAGTCGGGGACCTGATGGAGCAGGTGGCGAGGAGCATGGGCTGTGGCACCCATAGCCCTGGGTTCTAACCTGGCCCTTTACTAACCAGCTACGTGACCTTGGGCTCGTCATTCTACCTCTGACCTCCACTAGCCCCTCCATAGAATGCTGTTAATAGTTACCTGGTAAGGTCAATGTCAAGGCTCTGAGACTAGGTAGGTAAAACATTGCCAGCCATCAGCCAACTCTGCGGCTGCCTCAGTGTGACCTTGAATAAGTCACCCCATTCAGCAAGGTTAACGAGGTCTATGTATCCCCCCGCGACAAAAGGCAGCTGCCTCACTTCCCTTCCGTGAGCTCCAGCCAGAGCATCTGGGTAGCTGCCTTTTGTCCCTGACTCAAGCCCCCTTTGGCACAAATCGGTGTGGTTCAGGATCAGCTCTGTTTACATTATCTGTGGGTGGAGACAGGTCAGGACACACGTGTCTTCCCCTCCAAGCCAGCTGGCCCAGGTGGGTTTAGACCCACGGGTTCCAGGCTCAAGCTAACTGGCCACGGTTGCTCCCTGCCATGTCACCTGGCCAACTGAGCAGATCTTTGTGAGCCATGTGTGGACACCTGGGTGGAAGAGAGAGAATGGGTTTTGGAATCAGACAGACCTGGGTTTCCACCCCACTGATAACATACCCTTCCTTTCTATACCCCAGTACCCTCATCTACAAAATGGGAGCACAGCAGCACTTCCTTCGTAAGACTTGTGAGTGAAAAAAACATATACATAGTCTTTGGCATGTGTATGACTCAGGGTTCTGAAGAGAAGCGGAACCTCTATGAGGTGTAGAGAGAGACAGACACAGGGAGAGATTTATTGTAAGGAAGTAGCTCACGTAATCATGGAGGCTGGTAAGTTCAGAATTTGTAGTGCCGGCCAAAGGCTGCCACTGGCAGAATTCCTTCTTGCTTGGGGGCGACCGGTCTCTGTTCTGTTAAGGCCTTCAACTGATTGGATATGGCCCACTCACATTATGGAGGGTAATCTACTTTCCTCAGTCCACTGATCTAAATGTTAATCTCATCCAAAAAAACACCTCCATGGAAACATCCACAATAATGCTTAAGTAGATATCTGGGTACCACAGCCCACCCAAATTGACTCATAAACTTAACTATCACAGCACATTAACAGTGGTTGCTATTAACACTGGATAAATGGGTTACATTGTTGGATCATTAATCACCTATCTGGCATTGCTCTGAGCACTTATATGAATTAACTCATTGAATTCTCAAGACAACCTCTGTGCATGTGAGTGCACACACGTGCGTGCGTGTGTGTGTGGTTATTTCCATCTAAGACATGAAGAGACAGAGGGTCAGAGAGATTGCACAACTTTCTGGAGCCAGGATTTGAACCCAGGCCCTACAGCGCCAGAGTTCCTGCCACCCACAGCAGGGATTCCCGCCATCAGTGCTCACCCTTCCTTGCATCACACCAAGGGCACTGCCCTCCTGACACCTAGTGACACACTTGCAACTCCGTCGGATGTAGAAGGTGAGCAGTCCCCACCAACCCCACCAGAAAGACCACCGACTTGGTTAAGTAAGAGGCATTTTATTAGGTGGCATCAGGCAGATCCTACTGCCACCTCACAGTGTAGAACCAGTAGAATCAGGAACACCTCCGGCCCCCCGCCGCCTGACCTGGCCCCTTGTGGGAAACAACCCGGGCAGCATCAGGACCCACCCCTGACCAGGGGCCAAGGTGTGTGACCGTGCACTTGGGGAATGGCCACTCCAGCCCCGCCGAGCCCCAGGCCAGCTGTGCTTGAGGAGGGCCCAGCCCTTTTGGGGCCCCCTAAAAACTATCCTCCAAAGTCACCACTTCTCATTCCCTGGCCACCCAGAATCTACCCAGGATGCATTTGCAAGTGTCCACCGATTGGCTGCATCAAGGAGCAGGCCTCCTAGGGGCCAGTCCACACAGAGCCACTAACATGCAAAGGAGGGATGATTCTAGAGGCAAGCCTCAGCCCGGGCTGGATGGGGACCCAAGGAGAGGTCTCAGGGTGCTGGGGAAGGTGGGAGCAACATGTACCCGGGCCTGTTCAACCACAGCCAGTGGGTGCTGAGCTCCTGCAGGAAACCCCAGGCTCTAGAGGCAGGACCCGAGAGCTAAGGGAAGCAGCAGGAAGGGCCCCCCAATGTCTGCCAATCTCACAGCCCAAACAGGAAGGACCAGCACATCCCACATCTTGGCAGGTGGCCTGCAGCAGTCCCCCCAGACCCCCAAATGGAGAGAGCCAGGAATCCGCGGGTCTCAGGTGAGCTCAGGCACTCTGGAGCAAGGCACACGGGGTCTAAGGCATTTGGTTGGGCACAGGTACCTGCTGGTACAGGTCCATCTGGGAAGAGAGCTAGTGAGCCACCCGGACAAAAGAGGGCAAGGCCAGCTGGTGCCCCACGCCCTGCAGCCACGACTTGCCAGCCCTGTAGGCCATTGTGGCCACACGAAATCCTGGAGACCCGGAGAAGCCGGGGCCAAGGCCAGGGGCCTCTGTGGGTGGTGAGGTTTGCCAGGGGCCCCAGAGCTGCCTCCTTTTTCTCCACAGATCCGTGAGCTACTCTACCACCATTCCTCAGGTCCCTGAGCCACTGGGCCACAGTGCAGAGGAAAGGGAAGGGGACAGATGGAGAACCAGCCGGGCACCTAGGTCACGCCTACCAGATGGAATTTCTAGGACAGCCGATGGGGTCAAGGGTGGCAGCCCTGTTCTCCCCACAGAGTGACCTCCAACCAGAGCCCGGCATCTGACTCCAAGGCTGGGACAGGCCAGGCCAGTGCGGGGCAGGGGGCAGGCCTCGGCCCTAGAAAGGGGGTTGTCCCGTGGGGAGCGAGGTGGAGGACCTGGGGTGGGGTCAGTGCACTGAGGTCAGTCGTTTGGACAGACCAGATGAGTGGACGGCGGAGGTGCCGAGCAGGGCTCACTGCATGTACGGGTAGCGCCAATCCCCCAGAGGCCTGTGGGTTTCCTTGATGACTTGGGGTGACGTCCACCGCAGGATGTAGTGGGGCCCTCCTGGCTTGTCATTAGTCCCTGTGGAAAAGACAGCTCTGCTTATCTCCAAAAAGATACAACGGCTCTGGGCAGAGGGAAGAGCGTGGGGAGGAGCTGATGGAATAAATGGGGCACCAGCACGGGCAGCAAATTGCCAAACTAACCCTAACACAGTCACAGAGGCCAGGGTTTCCCAAGCGCATCTGTGCAGAGGGCACTCAGCCGGAGGTCGGGCAAGGCAGGAGCTGGCGAGCAGGCAGGACGCCCATGCTCCCCAGGTCCCTGCACCCCACCTGCAAGAGGCGTCTGGGAGGCAGGGGAGCACCATGGAGGGCACTGGACTGGGAGTCGGGAGACCTGGTTTCCGGCCCTTGGGAACTCTGGCAAGTCACCGCCCCTCGCCGCCCCTCAGTTTCCCTATTTGTAAACAGGAGGGGGATGGGCTACGGTGGCCTGGAGTATGACAGTAAAAGGTGTGGGCACTGGGACCCAAATCCCGGCTCCACCACTCTCTAGCCATGTGCCCTTAGGCAATTCACTTCACTTCCCTGGGTCTCGGTTTCCCCCTCTATAAAATGGGAAGAA
>RJWK010030932.1:0-24478 GCA_004363435.1 Platanista minor | reverse complement strand
CTGCCAATGCAGGGGACACGGGTTCGTGCCCCGGCCCGGGAAGATCCCACATGCTGCGGAGTGGCTGTGCCCGTGAGCCATGGCCGCTGAGCCTGCGCGTCCGGAGCCTGTGCTCTGCAACGGGAGAGGCCACAACAATGAGAGGCCCGCGTACAGCCAAAAAAAAAAAAAAAAAAAACTGCTATACTATATGGCAAACTGATAGGCTGTTTGGAACGGGTTGCAAGATCTTAAAAGAAATGCAAGTAGGATGTATCAAATATATGTTAATCAGGCTTATAACTCCTAGATTTCCTATTTTCTATTATAACATGCTTAAGTTAGAAAGTAGAGAGCAAGCCTCAAAGATTCATGACATTAGATAAGGAACCCTGGTGCTCTTACTGTTTGATTGCCTAACATAATCTCATTCTGGACACTGATCTGAAAATTCTTCCAGGATCATTTGAATTTACCCCTTGTTTTATCCCTATTTAAGTCTCCAGAAAAGCTCTTGGATCACAAATGACAAAGCAACAATGCCTATGAATTGTTTTCTAGGTCTTGACTGTCAAACTGATTCTAACTAATTGGAAAGTTTCCTCTCACATCTTATTTACAGGGTCACTCAATATGATGTGTAAAGTATTAAATTAAATAAAACATGCACTAAGGCAGAAGGCTGATCTGACAAAAGAAAAGTATACTCTCTTGAGTCCCTTAAATTAGGGTAGTTCACACAGACACCCAGGCATTATAGGAAAAAAAAAAAAAGAACATTCAAAACATTATACATTATAGAGACAAGAGGCCAATGTACAAAGAACAGGCAGAAACACACAATGACACACACAGAAACGACAGAGCATGTGGCCAAAGTGAACAAAAAGAAGAGTGTGAGGTGAATGGTCACCATGTACAGCACAATTTTCATCAGCTGTTCAGCTGTAAAAAGGCAAAACGTAGTTTGACTTCAGCTGCTGTATTTCTTAGTGGCACAAAATAACTCAGTCACTTATGAGCTAATTTGTGTTGAAGAAACAAGGCTGTAACAAAACAGATTATAACACAACTTTATAGCATAGTTTTTCTAGATTTATATTGAACAAATGGAAATTAAAAATATCTTACCAAGTCAACTCTCAGTATGGAAAGAAAATATGGTTAAAATAATAGGTCTGGTATGTGGTAAGTGCTCAATAAATGTTAGCAGCAGCTACTACCATCACTACTACTACTAGTACTAGTCCTACTACTACCGTTACTACTTTTGTTGCTGCTACTTCTACTCGTAAAGATGGAAACTAAAAGAGCTCTGATGCAGACACCTGTGGTATACTCAATATCTATCACTCCCTACTTTCTTGCTAACAGAATTCTGATTTTTGCTTAGGAATCTACCTCTCAGAGAAAATGACTCTAACCCCACTTTAGGGGCATATCTAGATTAGTCAAAACCAATTATGGTAATACCATTCCTTTTGCCCATGACTGGGTTAAGGGTGGGCATTTGGCCTCCTGGCCAATAAAACATGAAGGAAGTCTGCTGAGGTAGCAGGGGAGAAGCTTCGGAAAAAAACTTTTCATATACTTAAGAAAGACACACTGGAGCACTTAATCTCTTCTCTGAATATTGTCAGGGTAAGAGTACCTTAGTTGCTCTGATGTTTCCTTTTTGATGCTTTTGAGTTCGCCTTCAAAAAATATGACCTTACGGCATTTCCCTTACTATCTGGTCAGGTCTTTGCTCATTTTAAAATGTTAAAAAAAAAATCGGGCTTCCCTGGTGGCACAGTGGTTGAGAGTCCGCCTGCCGATGCAGGGGACACGGGTTCGTGCCCCCGGTCCGGGAAGATCCCGCATGCCGCGGAGCGGCTGGGCCCGTGAGCCATGGCCACTGAACCTGCACGTCCGGAGCCTGTGCTCCGCAACGGGAGAGGCCACAGAAAATCTTATTCAGCAATCTAAAAAATTTTTCGGTCAGGATAATCTGTCATTACCAAAAACAGAAATTTCACGTTTGTTTCTAAAATGAGCTAAGATTGATTTGACTTGTTTTGAGAATTTTATACATAATATTTACAGTCTTCTTTTTATACTGTTAAATTTTTTTAAATTGAAGTATAGGTGATTTACAATGTTTCAGGTGTACAGCAAAGTGATTCAGTTATATATATATATATATATATATATATATATATATATATATATATATATAATATATATATATTATATATATTCCTTTTCAGATTCTTTTTCACTATTGGTTATTACAAGATATTGAATATAGTCCCCTGTGCTTCAAAACAGAAACAGACCCAAAGACATAGAAAACAAACTTATGGTTAGCAAAAGGGGAAGGGGGAGGGATAAATTAGGGATTTGGGATTAACAGATACAATCTTCTTCATAACAGTTTTCTACTGCATAGCTAGACTAGCTTTGTGCTACCCAATACAGTTGTCACTAGCCACATGTGGCTATTCAAATTTAAATTAGTTAAACTTAAAAATTCGGTTCTTCTGTTGCACTAGATGCATTTCAAGTACCCAAAAGCTAATTTGACTACTGGCTACCAGGCTAGGCAGTGCACAGATAGAATATTTCCATCACTGAGGAACATTTTCTTGGACAGTGCTGGGCTAGATTACGTGTTTTGAAAGTTTAAATTTTCATGTATTAGATTACATTTTAAAAGGCTCCAGTTTACACAACTTATGTTCAGACAGCTTTATTAACTTGGATAGCGTGAAAATAAATTTTAGTGTCGTAACTGAATTGTCTCAAATTCTGAACTAGTAGAGACAAGATTAATGAAGAAAACATAATTACTTGTATATTCATGATACATATATGTTAAATATATCTCCTTAACATTTGCAAAAAGCTGAAACAGAAGACAAAGATAGTAATAGAAATGTCAACCTACCAATAACAAACTCCACAATCTGAGCATCTAAAACATAGTTCATGGGTAAAATGCAACAAGCCTGGCATGTGTGTCTGGCTTGTTTTTTTTCCTTTTTTTGTTACCTATCATAATTATTCATATTGTATAGCAGCTGTGTTATTAGACCCAAAATGTGTGCCCACCCATACAACTACATAACAGAAATAGATGGGAATTGAGAGGGGGGTTTGCCTTTCTCACTCCTACCTAACACAGTCTAATATGCAGTAGGTACTCCATTCTTCTTCCCTTGCATAAAACCTCTATTTTCCGAGATTCATGTTATTCATCCAAATCACTATTTGGTTTCATCACTGCTTTCTCCTAACCTTATGATGGTCATTTCCCCTCATTTGTTAAAGAGCTTGATACCTGCTTCATAGTCTCACTATACACTCCAAGTCCTAATAACATCCTGAGTGAATCCAACATCCACACAGAAGACTCCCCAAACTCCCTAGCCTTAACATTCCTAGAACTCCTTCACCTCCACTCAAGGTTAGGCATGCACTCCCATGGCCACACTCCAGATTTGTTCTCACTGAGAACAGTCTCACTTCTCATATCTTAAATTCAAATACATTCCACTCTCTGATCCCTTCGCCTGCTATCTCTCTCACCCTGTTTTTCCTACAACACTGGTTCTTTAATTTTTAATGGATTTTTCAAAGTTATATCCTTAATTTTCTCCCTGCTAGCCTTCTTTAGACTTCACTGTCATTCCCTAGTATAGAGTGCATGGCTCAGCATGTCATTCTTACCAGTATCCTTAAATTCTTCTTGATTTGTTTACTGTTCAGTTGTAATCTCACCTTTCCCTAACCCATTTTTATCTAAAGCATAAATATGAGGCTAAATCTTTTAACCTACCTGCCTGGCACTTAATTTTCTTTGTGCCTAGAATGCTTTCATTGCCACTTCCTTCTTTTCTGGTCAGCTGCAATTTGTCCTTTCAGATCTTTAGCTTCCCATCGGAAGATATCCTTAAATCCCTAATTGGGCTATGTGACAATTACACATGCTTTTATAGCATTCCATACTTATTCTATCATATCATATATCATATCATATCATATATCATATCACTTATCACCCTGCATTGTGATTTTCTACGATTTCCCAAGAAATTATAAAATCCTTGAGAGCAGAGCCTTTCTCACTCTACCACAGTCTGATAAAGAGTAAGCACTCAATTATTTGTTGAGTGAATGAACAAATAATGCTGGAAACAATATAATCATTGTAGTTGAAGCTACATGTAATGAATTCAAGATGTAAATTTAATAGAATTAAATATGATAAATAAGCTATAGAGTGTGTTAGAGGTAGTATGAGGGGAAATAGAGCAGGGTAAGGAAGATTAGGAACCTCAGGGTTGTAGGGAGTAGGGAGGGTTGCAAACTTTTTTTTTTTTTTTTTTTTGCGGTACGCAGGCTTCTCACTGCTGTGGCCTCTCCCGTTGCGGAGCACAGGCTCTGGACGTGCAGGCTCAGCGGCCGTGGCTCATGGGCCCTGCTGCTCCGCGGCATGTGGGATCTTCCTGGACCGGGGCACGAACCCGTGTCCCCTGCATCGGCAGGCGGACTCTCAACCACTGCGCCACCAGGGAAGCCCAGGGTTGCAACTTTAAAAACAGTATTCAAGCCAGGCCTCATTGAGAAGATGACAGCTGAGTAAAGGTGAGGTAAGGGAGTTAGTGATGTAGATATTTGGGTTGGAAGAGTATACAAGGCAAAGGGAACAGCCAATGCAAAAGCCCTAAGGTGGGAGCATGCCAGGCACATACAAGGAGGGAGGCCTGTGTGGCTGGAGCAGAGTGAATAAGGAGGAAAATAATAAAAGATGAGTTCAGAGAAGTAATAGAAGGCCAGATTGTGAAGGCCTTGCAGGCCTTTGTAAGAACTTTGGGTTTAAGTAAAACAGGGAGCCATCGAAAGGTCTTGGGGTAAAGGATATACTGAAACTGAATCACTCTGCCTCTTATACTGAGGGCTGTAGGGAGCAAGAGTAGTTATCTGGAAACCCACGGAAAAGCCACTTAGAGTAATCCAGTGAAAGAGTGGTAGGTAAGCAGTAGAGGCAGTGAGAAGAAGTCAGATCTATGATATATTTTGAAGGCAAAGCCAATGGGATTTTCTGAGGGATTGGATATAGTCTGTGAGACAGAGAAAGGAATCAAGAATGACTCAAGGGTTTTTGGCTTGAGCCAGATGAAGTTGACATCTGAGATGGGAAAAACTGCTGGAAGAACATGTTTGTGGAAATGTTTTGGAGACAGCATTTGGACATGTTAAATAGTACATGTCTATTAAAAGTCTAATAAATGGTAAGATATGAGTCTGAAATCCATGGAAGAAGTCTGGGATGAAAATATAAATTTGGGGTCAAATAACATATGAATGGTGTCATAAGCAATGAAGCTGGATGAGATCACCAAAGAAATTGGTATGGCAGAGAAAAAGACCAAGGGGGTAAGTCCTGGGTACTCTAACATTAAGAAGTCAGAGAAAAGAATAGGAACCAGCAAAGGAGAATGAGAAAGAATAAGTAGCAATACAGAAGGACAACCAAAATGCTATAGTGTCATGGAAGCCTGGTAAAGATCAAGTAAAATAAACACTCAGAACTGATTACTGGGTTTAGCAACATGGAAGACATCTTTGACTTGACAGGAACATTTTCAGTAGAATGTTGGAGGCAAAAACTTTATATGAGCAATTTTAGGGAAAAATGAGAAGAGGAATTAGATATGGTAAGTATTTTTGGTTTTGTTTTTTCAAGATAGGAGAAATAACAGCATGTTTGTATGGTTATGGAAAAACCCAGAAGAGAAGATGTTGAAAAAATCATCCACATGTTTATGAATAAACAAGGATTAGGATAGGCATAGGGTTGGAGAGTGTAAGAGTGAGGAATAGTGTGGGAGTGTGGGTAATAGTCTGATGATATGAAATTAAAAGCTGTGGTTTTTAGATAGGAGGAAGGAAAAATTATCTGGGAGGAGTAATAACATATAAAGAAGATAGTTAATTCACTTCCAGGCCCAGTCTTTCAAGCGCTAAGGGAGAAAATACATGTCCTTAACTTTAGAGGCCTGCAGAGGAAGCAGTATCTTCAGAGGGGAGCCAGTTTCCATTAGAACAAGAATGTGAAGGGAAGAAAAATTCAGAGATGTCAGGATGTAAGGGATTTTGCTGATGATGGACCACGAGTTTCTGAGGACACAGAAGAGTTTCAGTGGTTGGGCAGGGATAGGAAATAGAAGAAGAGATATGCAGAGATTTATGGAATTGGACGGCAAGAGATGAGGAGTGACCTGGAAGTCTGGGACTTCTTGCAGTGGCAAACATAAAATGGAATAAAGGCCATGATGAGATTAATCCTTGTTTCTTGAACTCAAGAAAGATAACAGTGGCGGGCTTCCCTGGTGGCGCAGTGGTTGAGAGTCCACCTGCCGATGCAAGGGACACGGGTTCGTGCCCCGGTCTGGGAAGATCCCACATGCTGCGGAGCGGCTGGGCCCGTGAGCCATGGCCGCTGAGCCTGCGCGTCCAGAGCCTGTGCTCCGCAACGGGAGAGGCCACAAAGCTGTGAGTGTTGGGGGGCCAGAGAAGTTCAGGGTGTGTGTCTCTCTCTCTTGATTCCTACTGGGGGAGAGTGTATTTGCTTCTAGTGCTGGAGCTTCCTCTTGACTCTTAAAGGAATTGATGGACCTGAGGCTGGTTTCATTCAGTTTCAAAAATTCATGTGACCCTCACGCACATGGATTTCTGATCAAATAGCTCACAATTTAAAAAATTTCCCTGCTCTAGGGGAAATGTAAGCTAATTTTTCATAGCAGGGTTTGGTTTTACTTACATCTGTATTACAGGAGCGATACCGTTTCCTTTCCCCAAGGCAATATTTTCCACCTCCTGAAGGTCTGCAAACACATTTTGTTTCACATGTGAATATGATATATCTAACCACATAAAAAGTATATATATTGCTTGATGAAAACATATTAACATTTACTTTAAGAAAATAAAAAATTTGACATTTTATTAGTTATTAAAATAATAATCATGCTGGTGATAGCAATAATGATTATCGTTGTTGAACAAAAAATTAAGGCAATCTACTATGAGTAACTTTATAAGGCTCTTAATTGTGATGATATACATTCTCAAGAAAATGCAATTAAATCAATGTATTTTCTAATTATCATAGTAAACAGGTATTCAGCTCAACACAATGAGTTTAAAAATCATTTATAACGAAAAGCCATTTGAATCATATTCAACAAAACACATAATCTGATACTATATGTTCACCAAGTAGAAAATGGAAAGTTTGTGTTTTTTTCAGGAAAGGACACAAAATAACTCCCTGGAAATAGCTTCAGTTCTAAGTTTTTAATTCAGAAATAAATTTCTATCTCAATTCAAATATTATATGAAATTTTAAAAACTTCAGTTTCAAAAAATTAAATCTAAATCTAAGATAGGCTTACATTATATAGATACTTTATATTACATTCAAATTAGGATGTTAAATATGTGTTATATATAAATTAATTTTTGGATTATTTAACATTAGAGAAAGTCATATGCTATTATTTGGACATGCAATTTTTGAAGGAAAAAACTAACTTGTTCTTTTAAAAGAGGTCCAAGTCATTCTCTTAAGTATTTGGGTATATTATTTATTATCATTGGGTTTTATACTTTTGATTATTAAGTTACAGTAGCCTGCAGTTGAACTTAGGTTAACTATTCTGCACTTGTTTTAAAAAGATCAAGTCTCAATTATAATTTTGGCCCACTGGTATCAATGAGATAATTAAAGTTACACTTTGAATATATTTTGAATGCTAGTGAATGCTGACTTTACGCAAGGGAAAGAAATGGCCCAGCTTGAACCAGCTGGGAGAAATGGGTTGGTCAGACAAAAACAAGGTAGTGGGGACGGTGGTAGCAATTCTGTTTTATGAGTGGGTGACAGTGAGCTCTGTTTAGCAGGATGGTAATAATATAAAGTGGGAGAATGAAAACACAGAACTAATACAAAGGGAAACAATTTCAAGCTAAAAAGAATAAAAGAGAAGAAAAGAGAGAGGAACCAAAGACAGGTATCCTGAGTTAAAATGAGAAAAAATAAAAAATAAAAATAGACCATCTTCTACCCCAGCAGGGGGAAAAAAGCAGAAGTGATATTATAACACCATTCTGCACCAAATAATTGTCAGGAAATAAGGTCCTCAACCTGAGCTCTAGAAAGAAATGGGAGCACTCAACATGAAGCAGCTAAGGAGCAGTTTAGTCTCCAGGAGGACACGCAAGACTAACTAAAGGAATCATCCACCTGCAATGGGCACTGGTGGAAGGGAGAAGCAATACAGCTAGCAAGAAATACTGATGGTGCTGGCTTTATGCCAGGGGGACTCCGGCTGGAGTAAAAGAGTGGTGGGAGAGGAGCAGTCTGACCTGCATAAAACAATCGTGAGGAGAAAAGTGGATGCAGCTCCAGAAGGTGATTAATGGGGGCATGTGAATGGAAACTATTTTAACACATGGGCAGTATTCTTTTCATTGTGATTTGTGATGCGAATCAAGGCATTTCAACTCTCAAAGTGCTCTCATTGGTCCTTTTAATACTAATGTAGCAGTAATAATTTTATGTGACATGTGAAAAGACCTTCTGTTTCCTGGGAATAATGGTAATGTAGCTAAGACAAGACCTGGATTCATCCATAATTCAGTAGTTTTTGGAGGAGGAAATCTATCTGATTATTTATTACTAGATTAAAAGTCTGGCTATACCTGGGATAGATACACAATGTTTTTCTTTTTCTTTTATTTTTAGCTACATAGTAAGGTGAAAAGAAGAAAAAGAAAGTCTGTCTAACAAGGCTCCTCCACTTTCTTATGCCTATTGCTTGTTCTGAAGACAAGCACTTGGCTCACTAGTGAAACGTTTTTACAGATAACATGTGAAACCACAGCTTTGAATCATTTCCAACTGTGTCTTTTTGTTGGCTCTGGCTTACTTTAGCTACTTACGCTGGACTGTCACAGTGTCTTAGGGATGAGGAGACGCCTCCCCCGCAGGTCCTGCTGCACTCTCCCCATAGTGACCAGGGACCCCAGCCCCCATCTATGCTCTGGGGCCAAGTGCCAAAAGGAACACAATCTCCCTGATAACACCACTGCAAGATTTCACAGAAAACACAGAATTAGCTTTTAGGCAGATAGAGCTATCAGGATAGAAATAAATACATAAGGGTCAGGCATTAGCATTCTCCCAATAGATAACAGACTGAGAGTTCTTTAACTGTGTTTAGACATTGGTAAAGGTGCATGTGATTTGCAAATTATCTTTAGCTAGGCAATGATTTATAAATCTCTAACAAGTACCAGGAGTCTAAAAAACTTGACTTTACTTCTTTTTTCCTTATTTCTTCTCCTCCAGATTTTTAGTGTTTCTCATTATAGAGACCTCAAAAGTCTTTTTTAGATATTTTAGTATTAAAACATTTTTTTCTTTATATTCCACTATTATTAGACTCATGGAATGATAATGCAATATGGAAAGTTCCCCAGTAAGGAATTTTTATGATGGTAATTGCTTTTTCTTTAAAAAAAAAAAAGGCCTGTTGAGGCTACGATAGTAAAAGAATGTGTTGTGGCATTTCATCTACATGACTGCTGCAGACATAATAAAAGTAATGCCAAGACACTAGGGACAGGGTACAAAAAAACCCTTATATACAGTGACTAGCCATGTGTATAGTCCCTGTATGAACATGTGTACTGGAATTCTTCTCAGCTTTACTCTCTTCAATAAACCACACATACTGCACATAAGTAGAAAGCCAGGAATAATTTATCAAGATGCAGACATCGCATAATCAGCTCATAACTCCAACATGATAAATCTTATTTGCAGAATTGGTAAAAATGATTTTTTTTTAAACCAAACAGTAGGCTAGGCTTTTATTGGTGCATTTTTCTGAGTTATCAAAATTTGATGAACCATACTGATGCTATGAAAGTCATTTGTTTATATGAATAACAATAGGGAACATTACTAGAGTTGAGTAACTGTCAGCAATGTTAGATTGTTAAATAAAAATTCAACCATTATATTAAAATGTAAAGGGAATATGACATGTGATGCTTTGAAAGTAATCAGTTTATTATATTAATTCTGTATATCCAGAATTCTTTCACTTTCACCATTTGTACTACTACCATTCTAGACCAAACTAGCAAATGGAACAGCTTGTTACCTGGTCCCCCTGCCTCACTTTCTTCTGCCGATAATCAATCTATTCTCCAGTGAGCTATCAGAGTGCTCTTTTAAAAACATATTATGGCATTATGTCACTTTTTGGCTTAAAAGACTGTGGTGGTTTCCTCCTTCCCTTAACTCTGGTCAATGGTGGCCTTTGTAACCTAGCCTCTGCCTCCTTCTCCAGCCTTATTCTCTTTCTGGTACAGAATGCTCCAGACACACTGGCCTTATTTCTTTTCCTCCATACACTAAACCTGTTCTCTCCTCAGGGCATTTGCATTTGCTGGTCCTCCTGAGAATACTCTTCAGATTCCTTATATTATCTTCTCATTGTTTGTTCTCAGGTCAGGTGTCACTCAATCAGAGAGGTCTTTCCTTGATCACTCTTATTCTGAAGTGGTTGTACTTCATTACCCCTTCCACCCTCCCCTCCCCCTACTCCAGGATGTATAGAGATTACATCCTCCTGTTTTAGTCTCCTCTTACACCTACTTTAAATCACCCTATTTATTTCTCAGATTACTTCCTTATTATTTTTATCATCTCCTCTCCTTAGTATGTAAAAGCCTTGAGAGCCAAATGTGGCTATTCAAATTTAAATTAATTAAAATTAAAAATTCAGTTCCTTAGACCCTCTAGCTACATTTCTAGGGTTCCCATAGCCACATGTGGCTAGCGGCTATGATTTTGGACACAGCAGATATAGAACATTTCTATCATCACAGAATGTTCTAATTGGAAATGCTGAATGTCTAGAACAGTGCCTAGAATGTAGTAGATATGCAACAAAACTTTATTGAATGAATGAATACATTAAATTATAGAATCTTGTGTCCTGTTTTGGTTACTACATTTCAGGAAGGAACTGGAGATACTGGAGGGTAAAGAAAGTCATATTCATCTTTGCTTCCCTGGTAGTTGGCATTCAGCGAATATTACAGTAGTTGTAACAACATAAAGGACTTCTTAAGAAAAGTGCAAAGCAATTAGGCAAGAGAAAGTCAAAATTTGGGTGGCCGTAAGACCAAACATTCTGACCCTAAATCTAATAAATATTAAAGTAGGACATTAAAAAAGATTATGAGTTTTGGGCAACAAAAATTACCATGAAGAAAAAGAAAATCATCTGTCCAAAATGATGAAGCAGAGGTAGTTGGCTGAACTGATAATACAGTACCAACTCTGGGAGCAGGGCTGCTATTAATGTACACGTGAGAGGGAGAATGTTCCAGCTGCCAGCTTATGATTTACCTAACTGATCTTGAAGACCAACCGTGTGTATAATGATATACCAATTGCATTAGATTTTCATCTATATAAAATCACAACAGTGGACCAAATAATCTCCAGTTTTACATTTTTGTTATTACAAGTAGCTATGTGTAAGAATATTTATGCCTGCACCTATAAGAGTAACTGAGCAACGTAGTATTAACCAGCAATTACTGTCTTTTCCTGTGGTTTCAATTAATGACACTTAGTACTAAAAAATTCCAAATCTTAAAATTTGCCTATTTTCTTCAAGTTGGAAACTTAGCATTACTGACTTCAAATAACAATAAAATTTGATTTTACATTTATTTTATATAATCACAGAGCTGCACTTAAAGCTCAAAGAGCCTTTAGAATTCATGTGGTCTAAGCACTTCATTTTTTCACATGAGGAAACCAGAACCTGAAGGAGGTTGACTTGCCCAAGGTCACTTACTGGCAGAAAAGGATTAGCTGTCCAAATACGCACAAAAAACAAGTGGAAAAAAAATCAATTGGATGTGTAGGATTACATATTTGAAGACATTAAAGAATACATTAGTATATTTTACTGAACTGTTTCTACTACATAAAATATAACACTAGAGATTTTTTTAAAAACCCACTTAGCTGCAAGTATACAACCACATGTTATTTCATACCTCCTTGAGTATTCTTATAATTAGTAGAAGAAAAAAATCCCACTTTTTGCATTTTTCAGGGGAAGAAATTGTGAAGGCCACAAAAACACTGAAAGATGTAGATTCTAACGTATTTAATAATATTGTTTTACACGTGTCCTAGATGCACACAAAATGTAGCACAGGGAAAGAAGTCACATAAATTCTCTTGTTTTCCTTTTAAAACTTATTCTGAAGGTAAAAGCTAAATACAAATATTCAGTTTGTAAAATGTTGCTCAGTTCTTACCATTAGTTAATATCTACACAGCAGTAGTATTCTATAACTGGTTTGCTAAAACCTTTTACTGCATAAATTTATGCTATTGATTATATCTATTCCATAGAGTTATAATAGACAATTATATCAGAAAGTTAAATAACATAGATTAATGGGTAAAGAATGAAGAATTCATAATAATAATGTAAGTATCAGTCATTTAGCAGCTGACAAGAGACTAGTGTCTAGTTTAACAACTAATTAACAACTCATTCTGTGTGGGGATGACTTCAGTCTGTGGGTATCCTGTGTTACAAACTTGAGTTCTCATTCTAGCAATATCTTTCTTTGGTCCAGAGCAAGTCATTTGTTTCTTTTCTTTAGTTTCCCTGACTATAAAATGGGGACTAACTTTAGTTTTTGATTATAATATGATTTGGATTAGGATGACTATAGAAATTAGTTCTATACAGACATACCCTCAAATAAGTTAAAAATCTATCAAATGACTTGTTTAATTTTGCTCTCTAGCAAAATGTTCTTTTGTGCTTTCCCCTCACTTTGTGTTTATAGGAAAGGATCTCCTTGGAATTTTTGCTACTTCTCCTTCTGGTAGTATTAAGTATCTTGATGTAGTACATGATTTTAAGAGAAGAAACTTATTTAACTTAATAAGTTTTTTTAGAAACCGATAGGGAACTTCAGGTGAATCAAGTTATTTGAGCTAATTTTCTAGATGACTATATTAACCAATATATACTAAGATTTTAATGTAAGTCATAATTAATATAATTGGATTACACCAAATAAAGTAGATTCAAGTATACAAATCCTACAAGCACATTAAAGGTGAGAATTTTGAGTTTTGTATTTTCTACTTTTATCCTTTTTTTTTTTTTTAATCTAAAGGTGCCAAAACGGTAAAAGCTCTATTTCCATAGGCAAAGAATTTTACTTCATGTCTTAAACTAGAAGAGTTCAATATTCAGATGGAAATTAGTCTTTAATCTTTATTCCCAAGGGTTATATCCAATCTAGTGATTTTGGACTATTCTAAATATCAGCCATATTACTATAGCCTAAATTATCCAGATAAATTGGATAAATCTGGCTTTCTTTTTGCTAATTCAGGTGTGTTTAACCAGATTCAGAAAGGTGAAAGAAGTGAAACTATTGCATTCAAAAATAAAATCTCATATTGCTCATTCTTGCTTTTTACATTCCTTCTAAATAAAAGAAATATGTCTTTAAAACTATCTAGAAAGATAATATATTCTAGTGAAACACTTATTTTCTTAAGAAACACTTATTCATCATTAAACAACATCTCTTTCTGTTAGGCCACTGAATTTCATGATCTCCATCAGGGAATTTCTTAAGCAAGATATATTATAAGTCAAAAAATCTAACTTGGAAAATTTGTCAGAATTCTACAAAGGAAAATTTCAAAATGAGTATATATACAGTATTTTAAAATAATTTTTTTAAAAGTAGATATATTTTAGGATGTGATTATGGTAGATCTTGTACCACAGCCAGCACTGGGTCTAGCCAGCATCTGGAGTAAGATACCTCTAAGGAAATCCTAAGATTTTAAAGGAAGTGATATTGGTGATTCAATATAGAACATTCTTCCTAAATCAGAAAAGCTGAGAGTTGGAGAACAGTGCTATTAAAAGCCTTACCTTTCTGCTCTGCAGGTGCGGGAATGCTAAAGTTTATTTCAGCCTAAATTCTAAATCAGAACTTGTCATCCCACACTATTTAAATTTCTAGAGCACCTGGAAGAGTCATTCTTTCTTCACTTCTTGTGCTTATAGTTTGGGACTCAGTCAAAACACATTACATTCTACTTTAAGTGAATTAAGATCTAAGGCTGCAAATGTCCTATTATATATCCAGTGCTTTAGAAGGGCATGTAATAATCCTATTCTAATCCAGCCCTGTGTTTCCTATGCAAAAATATTAGGAATCAATGTCACGTATATGTAAGCCCAAATGCTGGGTTATGTCTCTAATTGGGGCTTGTAGAATCATTAAATCAATCTCTTGGCAATAAACCAAGTATTTGAAACCTTCTTTGTGGTCACCATCAGAGCTTGCAAGGACTGGGTTTTGATTATCCTTAATATCCTGTTCAGTAATAATGCCAACACTGCTATCAGAGTTTTTATAGTGTAGACCTTTGTTTTACCATTTCATCAAATATGGCATCCCTCCGATTTCTGTCCAAAGAGCTATTGTTGATGCCATGTCTAAGAAAAGTTCTTTTGGCTGAAAGTTATATTGATTGATTTGTAGAAGCTTGACCCATGGACACACAGTACCAGCGCGCTGTCTGGGCTCATCAAATTTCCTCCTTTGGTTAATGCTACTGTCCCTGAGCACATCCATTCAGACCATATGGTTCTTATTCAGTCCTTGAATGGCTTATTCAGGCAAACATCCAATGGCTGTAATAGCGATGTCAGACCCCCCAGGACTCACGCAAAGATCAGTTTTTAATTTTTTGGCCATATTTCTTACTCCATCTGCTAAATGTGCATGGAACAGTTCCCATACTTACATGGAACATTTGTGGAACTGCGCCCCCGGGCAAAGATCCCATATCTTTTGCAGCCAGAGTTTGACGAGATCATTGTGGATCCAGTCCTCTGGATATGTCTATGCTATCACTTGAGCCATATTTCTCCCCTCCCCCCAACCTTTTAAAAAAAGATTTATTCAAAAAGCTATGAGCTTTTTGGTTTTATCCTGCTGGCTAGACAGGATGTAGGTTCTTTCTTGTTCCTTCTGATGAGAGTAGTTTTGAAATTCAGAGTTAAGATCATAGGTCGTGGATATACCATTCATGCTTCTGAGACACACAAACTCATGCTTATAGTCTGTTATGCTCATAACTGCCAGTTAAGACAGTCTGGCAAAGAATTTGCTGCCAACCATCATCTAAGGCTGGCACATAATAATGAAAAGTAATGATGATGCTCTAGTAATATAAATTAACACCTTTCCTCTGAGGAAGGCAACAAAAAGCTCACTGAGATATTATCTCATTCCATCCTCACAATATCTCTATGAAATTTGTAGAAATAGATTTTCTCTCATTTTAAAGTGGAGATTCATTATTTTGCCAATTTTAACACTATCATGTATTCTTAGCTCAACGTTCTGTCTGGGTGCCTTTTTTATTGTGATTCCAGAGGTAACAAACTGTTACAGGTAAACAAATGAAAAATACACTTAGAAATAAAGGGTAAAACATATTGTTAACCCATCTCAGGCTCAGTGACTCACTATTCCTATGACAATGAAAATCTGCTTTTTATTCTACACAATTTCCCATCTGAAAGTAAAGTATAATCAGAGGCAGTATGGAGGGGTAAAGTTTTCCTCTTTGGAATTGGAAAGACCCGGGCTGGAATCTCAGCTCTACTATTAAATTGCTGTGTAATCCTAGGCTTTCAAGTCTCACTTTCTTCATCTGTAAAATAGAGTTAAAACAGTACCCACCTTCTAGGATTTTTGTCAGTAGTAAACAGAATATGTGCCTGGCATAGTGTAAGTATAAAACTATTCATTATCATGGGACTTCCCTGGTGGCGAAGTGGTTAAGAGTATGCCTGCCAATGCAGGGGACACGGGTTCGAGCCCTAGTCCAGGAAGATCCTACATTCCACGGAGCAACTAAGCCCACGTGCCACAACTACTGAGCCTGTGCGCCACAACTACTGAAGCCCATGTGCCTAGAGCCCATGCTCCGCAACAAGAGAAGCCGCTGCAATGAGAAGTCCGTGCACCGCAACGAAGAGTATCCCCCGCTCACCGCAACTAGAGAAAGCCTGTGCACAGCAACGAAGACCCAACACAGCCAAAAATAAATAAATAAAATAAATAAATTTAATAAAAAATAAAATTATTCATTATATTATCATCATTATTACTGATAACGTCAACTATTTATAGATGGCAAGAACACAGACAAGCCACACAAAGTTGACCAGACCAACTAAAAATTTCACTTTAATTTTGTCATTAAGTGTTTGCATGACTGTTTTGGTTTGAGTCAAAATTCTGGGCTCTCGTTTAATATCCAAATAGGTATAGCCTTAAGAGGAAAATCCGCATTTGTCAATAGTAAATATGCTTCTCTCTTAAGGAAAAAAGCAACAACAATGAAAATTCATGAATAGATAACACGGCATATGCAGTTAGTTAAAAAATAAGTTAAAAATAATGAAGTGCTCAGCTCACATGAATAGTTCTTTGTATTCTTTTTCCCTTAAAAATGTAAGTTGATCTAGTTCTTTGAAAGCCTTTTTATAAATTCAAAGTTAATGATAGGGATATTTTGAGTGTCTTCTCCTAGTACTCTGTCCTTTTTCTTTCTAGGAGTCTACATGTTTATTTGTTATTTTCATTCATTCATTCATTTAAAAACCTCCTAGTCCTATACCTGAATCTGTCTACAGACCTTTCATGCCTCTGGAAGAATGGCTAAGATTTGTTTTGTAGATTAATTTGAGATGATGAAACCCAATGTATCGCCTTTACGAAACTACACTCTAATGTTGTGAATATTAATGACCTCTTGGTATACAAACTTTGCTACACTTCCAAGTTCTTAAATAGATTTTCATGGAGCCCAAGATGCTGTGCCAAGATATGCTGGAAGCTGACAAGATTCTAAGGACAGGGTAAGGAGGCAGCCAAGGGGTTCTTTTAACCTGAGCTTTTCCATTTTTTTCAAATGTATATCTCAGGATTATGTAGAATGCATTTGAATAAAGGGTTTAAGGATCAAAAAGTTGACAACCATTAGCCTAGATTAAGAAAGTGAATCTTTAGAAATCAAATACATTTCTGCCCCATTTTATTCATGTTCTCTTGTCTGTGCTTATTCTTTCTTATTTATGCTTAGAAGTAATTATATTTCCCTTCTATTCACTTATCTAAATTTAAATTCGATACTGTTAGGTTTGATATTATTTTGATCATTTTCTAAGTAGCCTTCAAAATTGTAATTGGCATGTAAATGTCATCTCTGTCAAATATACACACATAAGCTGTAAGATATGACATTCCAGAGTCCTGCTATTAAGCACAATTGATAAGATATTAAATGTGTTTACCATAAAGATGATTGAGTTGAGTTCTGTGTTCTCAGATAGCCACTACTTGTTGTTTACTTATTTAGAGTGATTATATAGTTTATATAATGCTTTCAGGAGAGCTCGGAGGTTTAAAAGAATGAGTTCTTTGTGCTTTGGGTTAAACAATAAAGTAAAATAAAAAGATCCATCAGGCCTAGTAATAGTATTATTATTATTATTATTATTTTTTGCAGTATGCAGGCCTCTCACTGTTTTGGCCTCTCCTGTTGTGGAGCACAGGCTCAGTGGCCAGGGCTCACGGGCCCAGCTGCTCCGCGGCATGTGGGATCCTCCCGGACCGGGGCAGGAACCCGTGTCCCCTGCATCGGCAGGTGGACTCTCAACCACTGTGCCACCAGGGAAGCCCTAGTAATAGTATTATTACAGGCAAATAGAAACAGTGGCCAATTGGTATAGCTCACAATAATAATAATCAATCAGTGGCAAATAAAGAACCAGATTCTCACTGTGACTTTCCCCTTACAGTTGTGTATTTCTTTGAAGTACAGATTGATGTAAACTGCTACTTGTAAAAAAAAAAAAAAAATTGCTACTTGTCGTTGACAAGAATTGTTGGTTCCAAAATAAACCCAGATTGTTGTTTCAAGAACGCAGTTCCTAAATATTTTCTATTACATCTATGAAAAAAAGCAAGGAATTTTTGGTAGTGTGTGAAGGTCTCTGTATTTTTATTGGCTACTTACAAAAGTTTCAAAAAAAGATCCTTAATCTTTAAAAAAATGACCCTAACAATTCATACATTTAGCATAATTTACCAACATTTCCAAACTCAGCATGGAAAAGCCATCAACATGGCACTAGGTCATGGGTCCCGAATGAAGCCGTCAGCAAGGATTAATAAACTGTGACAGCTGCCCAAAAGCTTTCATTCTTTTTATTTAAACGTCAGATTGCAAGCTGAAATTCAGTGTAATCTTTTTTGAAACTAGCCCAACTAACATGGAAGAAGTCAGAACTGAGAACAGATGACAGTGTCGTTATTGTTGTAAATTCAGGCCATAGCAATAAATTTTAGAATCCACATATATAGCAATTCCTAAAGAATTTCAGGAATAGCCTAAAATATTCTTATCTGTTTGAACAATTCTTAATAATTATAGTTTTTGAAAACCAGGCTGATGAAACTGAAAATTATTTAGCAACAATTTCTATGCTCAATAAATTAACTATTCTTCTACTACTAGATCTTTCTCTCACATTGCAATTTAAAAGTGACTCACATTAGACCATAGTTATAAAATCTATTTTAGGATCACATAATTTTCTTGGATACTGTTGGAAAAAAAACAGACATATGACTAAACAGACCCTATTAAATAAATTGTTGTTGAATGTTTTTGTGCAAATATAACTCAAACGTATACATATAGAAAGGTGAAACTGACCCAGAAAATGCTCACTATACTTTCCTAAACAATGCATGTTTGCAGATATCAAGATAATTCATTAGGCTAGGAATTTATTATTTTCTCAAGAACATTTTAATTAGTATGCATGGTTTCCTAGTGGTTGAATGTCAACACCAGAAATTTATCAGTTTAGTCTACGTGTTAAATAGCTAATGAATCATTTGAGCTTACCCCCTTTTCAATATTCCCAGTTTGACAGAGTGTTCCCTCAGCTGCGGGAATACTGTTGGTGACACAGCGGTTGCTTTTGCTGAGACACCAGAGCTCTCTACACACTTCCTAGGAAAGAAGGCAAAAGCAAGTTGATCAGAAGTAGAGACTAAAATCATGTCCACTCTTCTATAAAAATACCCATAGTATATAAGCAATACTAAGCATTTCTCGTCTCTTGCTGGTGTTGAAGCAACATAGATGAAGATTTTGGAGGTGGTCCTTCTGGACGGTAGGTTACTCATTTCACAAAATCATTTTAATATTTGTCTTTATAATTCTTATTTCAGTGGATAAAGTATATCTTAGTTTTTAATACTGATTAGAATCTTTAAAAATAATATGCAGAAATTTCATTAATAGAGAAGAGTAGTGAGAAAGAATGAATATGTAGAAAGGAAATATATGTTTATTACTCCCCAAAACATACAATAGCACAAACTTTCCAATTACTAATAGAGTGGCCAAGTAGGTGATTTCCTAGTCCTACTGAAATATTCAAATGAAGTGTATTTTTTAAGAAGAGAGAAAGAGAGAGACTATGGGAATGGACAGGAAGTGATTTATAAAATTCATAAATGCCTAAAGAAAAATCTAGCAATGTTATTTGCAGTTCATCAATGTAGCCCACTTTCATGAAAGGGAAAATTGGTTTTGAACTAATGCTGCTATTTATATGCCATTTCCATAACTGATATATTTCAGATGTTATTTGGCTCTGTCTTGTCTTCTTTATTATGATTTCTCATTATCCCACCTCACCATGGGAGAATTACACTTATTGTACTGTTGGCAATATAAAATACCTCATTTTGTTCACACTGATATTAATCTATCAGATTTTAAAATAAGCTGTCTAACATATCCCAAAGTAAAGTCTTTGAACAGCCAAAACACAGATTGCTTTGAAGAAAATACTGAAATTTTTCAGTTTATTGTTATATATGATCGTCGACTAGCATCATTACTGATAGTAAAGGTTTTTAATTTAAACTGGAGCCATTAAGTAAAAAATATATATTTGCAATAAAAATGTATTAATCTTGAATGTAAAGACACATTTATATATAACATTCAATTCTATTGCTATTATTCCCCAACTGCTCTTTTATTCTCAAAACATAATTGTAAGAACTTATGCCACATATCAAAAGAAAAAAGTCTGTAACTGTGTATCGTGATAGATATTAACTAGATTTATTGTTGTGACCATTTTGCAATATATACAAATATTGAATCATTATGTTGTACAACTGAAACTAACATTATGTTATTTGTCAATTATATCTTAATTAAAAAATTTTTAAAAGAATTTATGTCACATAAACACAATTCAGAAATACAGCGGTAACACTGAATTCACTGGTTAACCATTACTACAAATGGAGATGCCTCACAGTATAGCAAAAAGAATCTTTTGGGGCCCCTCTTTAGGGTGCTCCACTCCACCAGGCAGAGAAGGAGACATAAAATTTATATTAGACTTTTAAAATACTTTTCAAAATTTATATATTATATCTAATTTATTCATCTACTTTAAATTCCATGTGGAGAACTACTGAGCTAGAAGAAAAGAAAAACATGTGCTGTGGATCATAACATAAAGATAAAACTTTCCTGTTCTTACAATCCAAGGTATTACAAATTCTACTTTCTTTCAAAGCTTCAGTTTCATTTAAAGAGAATGTTATTTATACTACTACATTCTTCCTTTTCTATAGGAGATGGTTTCTTACTATATGTTCCTAAATATATTCTCTTAGTTTATTTTAAAAGCAGTAGGATTACCACTTTAAGCTCTTAAAATATTATCCCATGTATCAAAAATATTCATATTCAAAGAGAAATATGTTCACAAAAACAGAGACGCATTGCTAGGACAATGTATTAGGAAATTGCTAACAAAATTATCCATAATCCTGGACCATCCTCTTGATATTTTATGATTACTTTAGACAGAAGTAAAAGAAGCCTAAAGTTTCTTTAGACAGAACTATGCAATGAAAATTCTATCACTGAAAAGGACAGTATTCATAGAACCTATTAGGAAAACATACGATTTAGTCAAGTTATAGAAACTCTATTTTCCAAAAATGCCTTGAAAATCTCTACCCAAAATGGCAAGTGCTCAAGATACTCTTTCCAAAACTTTAATCTCAAGATTCACAATACAGTCCTCTGATAAAGCCCTCTTATTCTTTAGGGAATGACACATTTTGAAAGTTTGATTCTTGCTTTTAAAAGACTTTATTATGTTAGTGGGCTCTCGGGGATTTGAATTCTGCTAGGGCATTAACTTCTCACAGATTGTTGTTCAAAGTATGGGACTAGAAATCTAAGGATGGGAAACACTCTTAAGACGTTAAGCTAGTCTTGGAGAAGACTCTGAAGAGTTTTCAAATAGATCTCTCATCTAGATTATTAACTTGGTTAAGAAAGATTTTGATACCCCAATTAAGAATTCCAAGATAAAAAATATTCTCTTGGAAGACAAAAAACAAGAAAATTTTATTTCTTACCGAGAAAGCAAGGTATACACTTCCTGAAAGAATCTGAGAACAATTTCATACTTTCAGAAATACCCTTCTTTCTCTAAACTGCTAGATCCTAGACCATGGTTGATCAAACCATCATGCTGTACACCATAAACTTATACAGTGATCTATGTCAATTATTTCTCAATAAAACTGGGGAAAAAAGGTTTAAAAAAGCTGGGGGCTATGCAGATTTCAGTTCAATGTACAGAAAATCTTCCAAAAGTCAGACCTGAACATCATAAAATAAAACTGAAATTTCCCATCACTGGAGATACTCCAGCATACACTAAAAAACCTCTTAGCAGCAATGTTGTAGGCAGGAAAAAAAGAAAGAAACTAACATTTTTTCAGGTATACTGTTAACTACTGTGCTAGGCATCTTTGTATATCATTTAATCATCATGACAATCTTCTTATCTTAGAAAGCATGAGAAACTTAGGTTCAAAAAGACTTAGCAATTTGCTTCAATCCTAACTAAATCTGGATTTGAATCAGCTGTCTGATATCAATGCCCAAAACATCTCCACACAATTAAGCTACTTTTCAGTTTCTTTTAAATGTATCAAAATTGAATAAAGTCATTGACCAATTAAGGCTGATTGGTAAATGTTTACTTGTATTTTAATATAATACAAAAACTCACTAAATGTTCATAATATCCTCCTACCCTTTACCCGTATTTTAAAGGATGATATCTCAAATTAACACTATTATGTACTAATTCATAATATAGCCATTCAATATATGAGCTTAGGCACCAACTTATACATTATTATTACTGGAACTTCTAAATGTAACATCACCACTTAAGGATACTGTTAACTTAGTCCTCAAAAGTGTTCCATGGTCTTCCGAAAGACAAGACATTTAAAACATTCCTACTTATTTAAAATTTTAACATTAACTCCCAGATTTCTATTCTATTTGATTTTTCAAATGAATGGCACAGTTTGCAAACATTAATAACAATGAAAATATTAGCAAGTATAAATCATAATTAAGAATATAGAGAGAGGGTTTTAAAGTAATTACCTAATGAAGAATAATTTACCTGATATTCAGAAAATAACTTTGTAAAGAACTGAACTCAGGCTCCTTTGATCAGAATAGAATAATTGATTATTTTACAGTCAAAGACCCTTTCAGTACAATAAAAGAAATTAGGATTATCTTTTCTAATGTTTCCATTCTTTTCAAGTAACTGTAGCTATTAAATGATTCTAAAAAATGGGAAGAAAAGCCCTTTGATTTACATGGGAAAATTAAAATTTGCAGTTTACATAAGGGGAAAAGGGATATCATAAAAGTGCAAAACCATTTCACAACTATTGTATCATTAAGAAAGTAAAACAGTATATGAAAAGAAAATGGCATTTTTATTGCTAGATGGTTTTTGTTTTTCAATTTTTTAAACAACTGTAAAGATCAATAAAGATATACACACAAATTTTCTGCCCTTGGGAAACCCTAAAGCCTAGGCCATCCGTGGCTCCTTGCTTCTGGATATGAAATATTCTCTTTGTCCTCATTATCCTATCGGTAATATCTCTCCACAGCTGTTTGGAATAAAGGATCATGATGGCCCAGGGGGAGAGCAGAGCACTGAAGAAGTCAAGAAGGAGCATCAGTGATTAGAAAGGTTACTTATCATTGTATCACACAAAGGAAAATTGATAAACAACATATGGTGACCCTGTGGCCTGGCTGCAGGTATTTAGTAGTCATTTGAAGAAAGAGAATAATGCACCCTTATTTCAGCTTTAAATAGGTTAATCCAGTTATGTGGGTAATTTAAGTGCAAGAGATCCTAAAAAAGGCAAAAAAAAAAAAAAGATTATATCTATAAGTTTTTTGTTATATGTGTATTTTATTTATACATTAAATACACATATACAAACAAAAAACTAATCTAGAAATGCAGATTAAACAATTAATTATCAATTTGAAGGGGTTAAAAATTATTAACTTGTTTTAAAAAAATACTTCTAAGAAGCAAACCCAGAGTAAAAACTACTGATCTCTAAGAACACAAATGATTATGAACCTATGATTTTGGCTTGAAATTCAAGGAAAAATAAAAATTACGTCAACTTCTTGTCAAGTATATGCCTGATATATATGTTTGGACTCCAAAAGAATACTGAGGTGTTAAAACAATTCCATACCTTTTATTCCCTAAGCCCATATCAAACCATATTATAGAATATTTATGCCACCTTAAAATCCTCAAGGAAAGTGATTCTACAATCTCCCTCAGTACAAAATTTCAATATTTAATAACTTGAAATTCTTCCTAGTACCTAATCTACAACCTTCCAGCTGTAAAAATTAAGGCGACTGTTTTTTTATGCTCTTGGTGGGGAAGGCGAACAATTTGTTAGCAGGAATCAAACTATAATAAATGTTCCAAAGCCTGAAAGTGATTTTGAAGCCAACATTTAGCTTTCTTTTCCACAGGCTATTCAAACTCAATTTCTTTAAACTTCCCTTATATGTACTTCTAAGTATTTCACTATTATCCTCTCCCAAGTTATCTGCATCTCTTAAAAATAAAATTAGGTAGGTAGCCAACAGTATCCTAAAAAGACTAATAAAGTATTTTTATTGGAATGATTCTCAATGAGAAAGCAAAAATTACTTGAATCTTAGCTAATTGATAGTGATAAAATAATAAACAAAAGGGAGTAAGCATGAAAACATTAAAAACTGAGTCTAAGAGACAAAAGAGGTCTGTCTTAAGTATACTCCACAGGGGTAATACCCTGATTAGAGAACTCAAATATCTTATCTTTAGCA
>RJWK010030931.1:0-24479 GCA_004363435.1 Platanista minor | reverse complement strand
TCATTCTTTTTTCTTTATTCTGCTCTGCAGTAGTTATTTCCACTATTTTATCTTCCAGGTCACTTATCCGTTCTTCTGCCTCAGTTATTCTGCTATTGATCCCATCTAGAGTATTTTAAATTTCATTTATTGTGTTGTTCATTGCTGCTTGTTTCATCTTTAGTTCTTCTAGGTCCTTGTTAATTCTTTTTCCAAGGTTTTGGATCATCTTTATTATCATTATTCTTAATTCTTTTTCAGATAGACTACCTATTTCCTCTTCATTTGTTAGGTCTGGTGGGTTTTTATCTTGCTCCTTCATCTGCTGTGTGTTTTTCTGTCTTCTCATTTTGCTTATCTTACTGTGTTTGGGGTCTCCTTTTTTCCGGCTTCAGGTTTGTTGTTCCCGTTGTTTTTGGTGTCTGTCCCCAGTGGCTAAAGTTGGTTCAGTGGGTTGTGTAGGCTTCCTGGTTGAGGGGACAGGTGCCTGTGTTCTGATGGATGAGGCTGGGTCTTGTCTTTCTGGTGGGCAGGTACACGTCTGGTCGTGTGTTTTGGACTTATTATGATTATAGGCAGCCTCTCTGCTAATGGGTGGGGTTGTGTTCCTGTGTTGCTAGTTGTTTGGCATAGGGTGTCCAGCACTGTAGATTGCTGGTCGTTGAGTGAAGCTGGGTGCTGGTGTTGAGATGGAGATCTATCGGAGATTTACGCCATTTTATATTATGTGGGGTTGGGAGGTCTCTTGTAGACCGGTGTCCTGAAGTTGGCTCTCCCACCTCAGAGGCACAGCACTGACTCCTGGCTGCAGCATCAAGAGCCTTTCATCCGCACGGCTCAGAATAAAAGGGAGAAAAAGTAGAAAGAAAGATGGAAAGAAAGAAAGAAAGGAAGAAAGGGAGAAAGAAAGGAAGGAAGAAATAAAGGAAGAAAGAAAGAGGATAGAATAGAATAATGTTAGATAAAATAAAATAAGTTTATTAAAATAAAAAATACCTATTAAGGTAGAAAAATTTTTTTTAAAGTTAAAAACAACAACAACAGCAAAAAACTGGACAGATAGAACACACATACACACTCATAAAAAGAGGAAAAGGGGAAAAAAAAAATCTTGCTCTCAAAGTCCATCTCCTCAATTTGGGATGATTCGTTGTCTATTCATGTATTCCACAGATGCAGGGTACAACAAGTTGATTGTGGGGATTTAATCCGCTGCTCCTGAGGCTGCTGGGAGAGATTTCCCTTTCCCTTCTTTGTTCGCACAGCTCCCGGGGCTCAGCTTTGGATTTGGCCCCGCCTCTGCGTGTAGGTCGCCAGAGGGCGTCTGTTCTTCGCTCAGACAGGACGGGGTTAAAGGAGCAGCTGATTTGGGGGCTCTGGCTCCCTCAGGCCCGGGGGAGAGAGGGGTACGGATGTGGGGCGAGCCTGCGGCGGCAGAGGCCAGCGGGATGTTGCACCAGCTTGAGGCGCGCAGTGCGTTCTCCCGGGGAAGTTGTCCCTGGATCCCGGGACCCTGGCATTGGCGGGCTGCACGGGCTCCCCGGAAGGGAGGTGTGGAGAGTGACCTGTGCTCGCACAGAGGCTTCTTGGTGGCGTCAGAAGCAACCTTATCGTCTCAGGCCCGTCTCTGGGGTCCGCGCTGTTAGCCGCGTCTCTGAAGCTCCTTTAAGCAGCGCTGTTAATCCCTTCTCCTCGCGCACCAGGAAACAAAGAGGGAAGAAAAAGTCTCTTGCCTCTTCGGCAGGTCCAGGCTTTTCCCGGACTCCCTGCCGGCTAGCCGTGGTGCACTAACCCCCTGCAGGTTGTGTTCACGGCACCAACCCCAGTCCTCTCCGTGCGTGCGCTCTGACCGAAACCCGAGCCTCAGCTTCCAGCCCTGCCTGCCCCGGCAGGGGAGCAGACAAGCCTCTCCGGCTGGTGAGTGCCGGTCGGCAGTGATCCTCTGTGCGGGAATCTCTCCGCTTTGACCTCCGCGCCCCTGTTGCTGCGCTCTCCTCCGTGGCTCCCTCATTGTAGTTTTGATTTGCATTTCTCTAATGATTAGTGATGTTGAGCATTCTTTCATGTGTTTATTGGCAATCTGTATATCTTCTTTGGAGAAATATCTATTTAGGTTTTCTGCCCATTTTTGGATTGGGTTGTTGGTTTTTTTGATATTGAGCTGCACGTGCTGCTTGTAAATTTTGGAGATTAATCCTTTGTCCGTTGCTTCATTTGCAAATATTTTCTCCCATTCTGAGGGTTGTCTTTTGGTCTTATTTATGGTTTCCTTTGCTGTGCAAAAGCTTTGAAGTTTCATTAGGTCCCATTTGTTTATTTTTGTTTTTATTTCCATTTCTCTAGGAGGTGGGTCAAAAAGGATATTGTTGTGATTTATGTCATAGAGTGTTCTGCCTATGTTTTCCTTTAAGAGTTTGATAGTGTCCGGCCTTACATTTAGGTCTTTAATCCATTTTGAGTTTATTTTTGTGTATGGTGTTAGGGAATGTTCTAATTTCATTCTTTTACATGTGGCTGTCCAGTTTTCCCAGCACGACTTATTGAAGAGGCTGTCTTTTCTCCACTGTATATTCTTGCCTCCTCTATCAAGGATAAGGTGACCATATGTGTGTGGGTTTATCTCTGGGCTTCCTATCCTGTTCCATTGATCTATATTTCTGTTTTTGTGCCAGGACCATACTGTCTTGATTACTGTAGCTTTGTAGTATAGTCTGAAGTCAGGGAGCCTGATTCCTCCAGCTCTGTTTTTCTTTCTCAAGATTGCTTTGGCTATTTGGGGTCTTTTGTGTTTCCATACAAAGTGAATTATTTTGTTCTAGTTCTGTGAAAAATGCCAGTGGTAGTTTGATAGGGATTGCACTGAATCTGTAGATTGCTTTGGGTAGCATAGTCATTTTCACATTGTTGATTCTTCCATTGCAAGAACATGGTATATCTCTCCATCTATTTGTATCATCTTTAATTTCTTTCATCAGTGTCTTATAATTTTCTGCATACAGGTCTTTTGTCTCCTTAGGTAGGTTTATTCCTAGATATTTTATTCTTTTTGTTGCAGTAGTAGATGGGAGTGTTTTCTTAATTTCACTTTCAGATTTTTCATCATTAGTATATAGGAATGCAAGAGATTTCTGTGCATTAATTTTTATCCTGCTACTTTACCAAATTCATTGATTAGCTCTAGTAGTTTTCTTGTAGCATCTTTAGGACTCTGTATATATAGTATCATGTCATCTGCAAACAGTGACAGCTTTACTTCTTCTTTTCCAGTTTGGATTCCTTTTATTTCTTTTTCTTCTCTGATTGCTGTGGCTAAAACTTCCAAAACTGTGTTGAATAATAACAGTGAGAGTGGGCAACCTTGCCTTGTTCCTGATCTTAGTGGAAACGGTTTCATTTTTCACCATTGAGGATAATGTTGGCTGTGGGTTTGTCATATATGGCCTTTATTATGTTGAGAAAACTTCCCTCTATGCCTACTTTCTGCAGGGTTTTTATCATAAATGGGTGTTGAATTTTGTCGAAAGCTTTCTCTGCATCTACTGAGATGATCAGATGGTTTTTCTCCTTCAATTTGTTAATATGGTGTGTCACGTTGATTGATTTGCATATATTGAAGAATCCTTGTATTCCTGGAATAAACCCCACTTGATCATGGTGTATGATCCTTTTAATGTGCTGTTGGATTCTGTTTGCTAGTATTTTGTTGAGGATTTTTGCATCTACGTTCATCAGTGATATTGGCCTGTAGTTTTCTTTTTTTGTGACATCCTTGTCTGGTTTTGGTGTCAGGGTGATGGTGGCCTCGTAGAATGAGTTTGGGAGTGTTCCATAGGAACACAATTGATCCCATTTTTGCTTTAGGAAAAAAAAAAAAACCCACCAAAGCAAAATTCTTCTTTATATGTACAGAAAAATGGGTGGAAATCTATAAACCAAAATGTTAACATGATTTCTGAGTGGTGATGTTATGAGATATTTTTATTTTCTTCTTATTGCTTAGCTTTCTGAATTTTCTATAATGAACATTCATTACTTTTGTAATAAAAACACTGAAATAAAATAATTGAGGGAGTGAGGAGGAGAAATTAAAAAGGAGGAGGAGCATCTTTTGGGCGGAAGATGCTGGAAAGATCTTTTTAGTTGTGTTGAGGTGATGGCCTCATGGGTGCTTAAAAAAAGAGGGTCAGGATTCAAGGAGTGAATTTGTAAATCTTTCTCCTCGAAATGCCCATGACGTCATGGGCCAGACTGAGCATTCTGAGGCTGGGGGAGGACCATGGACCTCCTGTTGGTTGATTGAAGGGCCCTCGCTGGCTCAGAGAGAGTGCTGCCAGTGAGGGGCTCTTCTGCCATCGCGTTGATCTCCCCAAGCCTGCCATGCATGCATGTGCGTGCGCGTGTGTGTGCGTGAAGTGACCACCTCACCAGTGGGAGGATGGAGGCCAAGCCCCTGATTTGGGCTCTGCAGACCCCAGCCTGGGCCTTGGTGGGCAGGAAGGCTTCCAGTTCTAGAATCTTCTTCCAGATGAGACTGTTCAGGAGGGAGTCAGGACTATTAACCTCTCTTCTTCTCCACGGCTTTCACTCATCGCAATGCCCTGCGGAGGGAACCTTGAAAGACAGCGCTCAAATGAGTTTCAGTGACATCTAATCTGCCGCTCAAGGGGCTGTGCTGGTTTTTTATTAAAGTTCATTATTTTCAATTATGAAAGAGGGGGTTTGGTGGGCTTACGTCTTCAACCTAGTTGAACCATTTCCCCCACTCCTCTCCCTCGTGTAAAGCATTCTCACCCTTTGGTGCAGAAAACAGCAGAGAAATATATTTCTCCTTTCTTCATTTTAAGGAGATATATTTATCCATGAAGGGCATCGAAAACTGAAGAAAACATAACAGGCTTGGTTTGGAAGTGAGGGAGGAAGCGGCTGCTGCCAGAGAGCCCAACACTGGGGGTCCTTGAAATCCAACACCAATGGGGAGGGGTCGCTAGTGCCAGTTCCCAGGATTCCTGGGTCCTCCACTGGGGTTCCATGGGCTGCTTTGGTTCCTGGGAAATGGGGGCTGCTTTACAGGGAAAACTTTTTAAGGTCGATGGAGGCCACTAGCTGGAGGGACAGCGGAATGGTTCCTGGATAAGCAGAGCTCTCTCTCTCTTCCCTCCCATCCTCCCAACAAGATTTCTGGATTTGAAAAATATGATTATGGCTGGAGCTTGTCCTTGAAAGGAGCTGAGCTCTGGAGTTCGACCTTCCAAGGAGCCTCAAAGGAATTTCATAAAAAGCGTGTGGTGGAGGGGTTGGGGCCTGTGGAGCAGGGTGTCAGGAGAGTTGGCAGGCTTCTTGCACATGCATCTCAGCTCTGCACACGCAGTCACCAGCTTGCTTTGTAACATGTTTCCTAAAGCATTTCTGCAGAAGTGTGATGTCGAAGCCAGGCAATCCAGTGAGTGTTGAGAGGTGGGCTAGGGGATTGGGAAGCCAGGTCCTCAATGCTGTTGCTGTGTCACAGGGGAACTGGGAGGTCGCCATCCTCCCCCTGTGCAGGGGACCCCCTTTCTCTCTCCTGCTGAAAAGGGCTGTGGTGAGGACAAGCATTTCTCCCAGAGCAGAGCCCACGTGGGGTGGCAAGGTTAGGAGTGGTGAGCGTGGAGAAGTTTTCTGACCAAGTGCATTCAGGTCTCTGATTACTTTGTCCCCTGCCTTTTATTTGGGTGTGAAGGAAGCCGGGGAGAAGGGGCACAGGAGGAAGGGTCTGCTATTCTGGTAGAGCTGGTGGAGAGAAGGGAGGTATTGCTCTGGGGCCCTGTCCACTGGCCATCTGATTCTTGGAAGTGGCTCTCAGGCCCTTCTCATTAATCTGAACTTGGGTTCCTGTGACCCGTCTCTTTATCCCCCTCCCGTCAGTTTTCCCTGGTGCCTTTTATTGCCTGGGCACTGTGAGATTGGTAGAGGTGTTGCAAAGTGATGAAGAGATGTCCCTAATGGCATGGAGCTTGCTGGTTAGCAAAGAAGATGCCGGGTGTCCATACTGACTGTGCTCCCAGCAGAGGGTGGAGAGGGTTTCAGGAAAGGGGCTTTGTGGGACATTCAGATACCATGGAACTTGGAGTCAGGGAAGGCTTTAGGGTGAAGAAGCACTTCTCCTGGCCTCCATAGGATTTGACAGGGAGATGTTTGCGAGGATGTTCCGGGCTTGGGGGCCAGCAAGGGAGAAGGCCTGGAGGTGGGTAAGGGGGAAATGGAAATAGGGAGATTCAGTGCTGAGCATGGGTGAGGGAGGGTGGAGAGGGTGGGCTGGGAGGGGTAAAATGGATGCTAGCTGTGGGGAGCCTTGGACACCTTCTAGGAGCTTGGTCAGGGGACAGGATGAGGAAAGCTTGGGAGGTCTGCGAGTTTGGGAGCTTGCTTAGAGCTCACTTTGAGAAAGCTCATTGATTGCCTGGCTGCTGGGTCTGGGGCTGGCAATGTGGTGAGAGGGGAGGAGGTGAACAGGGGTGCTTTGGAAGCTGCTTGGGGAAGGGGCAGTGGGGGTTCTCTTCCTTGGTGCCCTGAACATCACCACGGAAGGCACGGCCAAATGCTGAATCAGCCCCATGTGTCCCTGGTGCCCTGACTGTCTTGTCCGAGACCATGGCTAGGAAACTGGCCCCGTCTCTTAACTCCACTGTTTAAATCTGGGCCCTTGAAGGACTGGAACCTCATCCCCAACCAGAACTGACAAAGCTGGCTCTCTCTACTGTCTAGAGGACTGGAAGCCTCTGGTATTGGTTGCCCGGATCATACCCAGCACCTGATACCTGCCTTGGCCTGGATCTGCTAAAGTCATCCTCTCCCCACCTACTTCCACCTTCCGCTTCCCCTGAGTGTTAGTCAACACCCAAGAAAGACTTTGGTGCTCTGAAGACCCTGCCAGCGAGAGGGTTCTCGGTGAGCCTGAGGATGGTGGGCTGGTGGGGATGTGGAAGCCCAGAGCTGACACTTGAAATGTGTCATTATTTTATTAAAGTTTAAAATTTAATAAAACACAATTTATGGGAGATGTTCCAGCTCCACATACATCATTCGGCTTCTTGCTGATGCAGCATGTTGGGCGCACAGCCATGACTCCCCGTCTCTGGATGTCAAAAAGGGAAGGCCTGGTGGTTGTTGGGGACTGCGGAGGTTGGGGGTGGGACAGAGCTGGGCCAAGGTCAGGCCGGGACAGGGTCGTGTCTTTGGTGCTGTTGTTCCGAGCCCACCTAACATTTCTGCCTTCATTGCAGCAGCCTGTCCTTGACCAGTAGTTGAGGGTACCCTGAAAGCCCTTAAACCCCCACGTGGAGAGGAATAGAGCAGAGGATACAGGAATAGACTGCAGAGCCAAACGGCCAGGATCCCAGCTCCGCTGGCTACTCGCTGTGCTGGTTCCCGAGCACTTATTCATCTGTAAGGTCTCAATAACAAGCGATCCACCCTCATTGGGTTATAGCCAGGTTGTGCCAGTGAGGTGCTTAGCATAGTACTGGCACTTAGCATGAAATGAGAGGTCACACTTTTTTTACATTTTATTATGGGCTAGATGCTGTTAGATATTATGTCCCTACCCTCACGGAGCCCGAAGTCAGAATAAGGGGGTAAGTTCACGGACACCTGAAATACTTGGAGGTATGCTAAGTATTGAGAGGAACCCATAGTGAGTGTGTGTGTGTAATTTGGGGAGGCTTCTAGGAGGAGGTGATTTTTTGACCTGGCCTCTTTGGGAGGGGGGAGGCGTTCAGTTGAAAGATCTAAAGAAACCTGACAAATACTACCTCAGCCAGGTGACCAAGGGCAACATCAATGGTGATAAATCATGTTGATATTGAATAGTATATACTCTGGATATGAGAATGGCAGTTTATCTCTGTAGTCTTCCTCCCTAAAACCCGTAACTCAAGTCTAATCAGAAGAAGAACATCAGACAAATTCCAGTAGATTAACATCCGACACAGTATCTGACCAGTACCCCTGAAAACTGTCAAGGTTATCAAAAACTAGGAAATCAGAGAGACTTGCACTGCTGAGAGGGGACTAAGGATGACTAAATGTGATGTAATATCCTGGATGGGATCCTGGAACAGGAAACGGACATCAGATCAAAACTAATAAAATCTGAAAAAAGTTAATCTGAAAAAGTTTTAGTGCAGCTAAAACAAAAGAATCTAAACTCATTTTCTCTGAAAAGGGAGCAACTGAGCAAAGCTGAGCATATGATTGTCTCAAAGAGGTATTCACAATGATTGAAGTCTTTAGCTAAGGGCTGGGATTCCAACCACCACTGAGGCTGATGCTAATGATGATGATACCAACAATAACAATGATAACTAACAAGGAAAATTTAGACCTCCTAAGGCCGGTGTTTACTGGCCTGGACTTTTCCCTCCTTCCTGGCATACCTCTTAAGAGTGTGTATCACGGCAGACTGCCCATCAGGAAATCTTATTGCAAGCTTACCCAGTGTGGGACATGGTTCCTGACCCCTGGAGGTCACAGCTGCTGGGGAGACTGGTGAGGAAACAGGCCTCGGCACAGGGTGTGTTGAGTGTTGGGAATGGGTGCACAGGCCTACCTGGAGGGACGGGCGAGGGAGCCTCCCAGACCCGGGAACATGAGCATGCGCACAGGCCTCCTTGGTGAGGGTATGGCGCTGGGAACCCGCTCAGAGGCTTCTCCGCAGACTCGGTCACACCACCTGGACCAAAGCATAGCCCCTCAAAGCAGCTGGGTGAAAACATTTTTTAAAAATCAGAGAAATGATTACAGTTTGGCCCAGATTTCCAGTGCTGAGAGAGCAGTGAGTCATTTGCATGAAGGCCTTGGAGGGTCTGGAGCTCTCTGCTGTCATTCATGGCTTTCCTTTTAATCACTATTTATTTTTAAATATCTGTCTAATGTATAATACAAGCTTAGGCTCTTGAGGCCATCGCCTCTCCTTTCAGCTCTGTTTTTGAAATCCCATTTAGGGAGGACAAATAGCTTTTGGGTACAAGAGTCTTTGCCTCTTCAAAGGAGCAGTTAGCAGGCTGTTCTCTCCTGCCTGTGTCTGTCTGTGGCTGGGGGCAATAAAGTGAGATTATTTTAATACCATTTAAACTCTCCGGGAGGGGCGGGGGGGGGGTCTGGCTGTCGAGGGAGGCAGCTGCTGTCTTGGTTGGCTTCGTTTTCTCATAGAACTGCTGTGTCGATTTCTTTGGGTGGGATGGGGAGGGTAAAGCGATGGCACAGGCAGGGGTCTGTCTCTGTCTACTGGCCGCCATCAAGGCCTGAGGAACTGGGCCCAGCATTTCTCTGAACTTCAAAGAATCTCTCAGCACCACGTTTGCAGTCATGACTCAGAAGGGCTTTTGCTGAGTTTGTGAGTATTTCTGTGTGTGAGTGCCCCAGACCATGAGGTTGACTGGATTTGTTAAGCATGCTTATCCTCTGAGCCAGAATTTATGGAGCACCAGCTACGTACCGGTCACAAGCCACACAAAGATGCCAAGTCCCCTGCCAGCTTGGTGGAGTGGTAAACGCTGGGAAGGAGGAATATGGTGTGCTGGGAGGGCTCAGAGGAGAGGTACCTGATCCAGTTCGGGAAGGCTTCCTGGAGGAGGTGATGTTTAGATTGAGCTCTGAAGGATGACTAGACGTCATCCTGCTAGTACTTTGCTTTTCCATGAGAGAAGCATGGGTACTGGGTCTGCCATGTGTAGGCCTGGCACCTTGAGAGGAACGTTGTGAGGTGGGGACGTGATCAGACACTTGCAGCTCAAAGGACAGTGGAGGTGATGGTGAGGGGCAGCTGATGTCAGAGTCTGCCTGGAATGATGGGGTTGTCTCAGGCTGGGGAGGGGATGGTGGGAGTGGTCCTTATCCTTAGACCCTTGGGACTAATGAGGGGACAAAATAGTTTGGGAACAAATAGCAGGTGTCACATCCCCCCAGCAAGGAGGACTAAACCAAGAGGTGAGTTAGGGGTCCAAGCAGGGACGTCAAATGGTCTCTCCTGCCAGGACCCTCATCTGGGGATCACCTGGCTCTAATGACAGGTCTCAGAGCTGTAGTCAGGAGTCGGGGGGAGGTGGTGTGGTCATCAGCTGGTGCTGAAAGCTCTTCTTGCCTTTGTTTAACCTAAGAGTGGCCCCTTCCAGTGCCTGGGGGTGCTTGGTTCCTGGCCGGGGTTTGGAGGACTTAACAGGAGTCTTCTTCCAGTGTGTGGAGACCATGAGGCCCCCAGGCCCCGGCTCTGTGGAGCATGACTGTGACAAGACAGCCTCTTGGCCCACTGTCTGACAGCTACTGGACCCTGGTGGCAGATTCCCTCCCCCTCAGGGAGACAAGCCCTTGAGCTGTGTGTGGAGCTGGAGGCTGGGTGGTGTGCTGTGCCCTTTAGTGTGCCAAGGGGGACACTTGGCTTGTGGGCAGTTGGCTCACCAGGCATCTGTTAGTATGGCAGCATCACAGGACCAGGTATTAGAAAACTCATGTTCTGGCTAAGGGATTTGCTGGGTTATGTGGTCAGGTCACCTCGCCTGACTTTGCCTCTGTTTCTTCTCCTTCTCCCTCAGTTTCATCATCTTAAAATGTGGGTGGCTGAGATTACATGTGGCATTCAGTGCTTGCTTTGCCAGAGCAGGCTGGTATTCCAAGGCCTATACGCAGGCCTGGCCCTGCATTCTGCAAAGTCCCCTCCCACAACTCTCTTTTGGGCCTCAGGGGTCCAGAATCCAGAATGCCCACTAGGGCCTCCTTCCCTGGTGACTCAGCTCTTGGAGCACAGGAAAAAGTCAGAGCAAGGAATGTGAAGATGAACTCAACAGCAGGGTCCTCAAAATAGCTCCCCTGACAGCTTGGGATAGGGGGCAGCACTAATTTTATCTGCTTGTGTTTCCTCAATTCACAGTGACAGCAAAGTGCCCTTCCAGATAGGACCAGATCATTCACTATGGTTTTGGAGTCGGAGTAGAGCAGCTCTCTGCCTGCCAGGCCCCGAGGATGCTCTGCGTGAGCAGAGATGGCTTGTGTTAGAGCTCTGTGGAGGGCTCAGGCCCTGCCCTGGGGAGCCCAGCATTGTTACCTGGAGAATCTCTCCAGTTTTCTGTTCTGCAGAGTCCCACTCTTCCCACTCTGGGAAGAGTGTCTGGCTTGGGCTCTGGGCTGAGTGATGGGTAGGCATTGCTATCCCCATTTTACAGGTGAAAGGGTGAGATCCAGAGTTTACCTGATTCTTCTTGGCTCACACGCTGAGTCAGAGGCACGGTTCGGTGTAGAAATGCTTCTCTATGCTCTTCCTGTACTGTCCCAAGATGGGTCACCCCAGGGACTTGCTCTCCATCCTTCTTCTGTCCCCCCATCTTCTTTCCCCTTTCTCCCATCCTCTGGAGCTCTCCTGTCCACACAGTAGCCACCAGCCACACGTGGCTACAAAGCCCTTGAAACATGGCTGGTCGAGATGGGCTGGAAGTGTAAAATGAACTCTAGAGTTTGAAGATTTGGTACAGAAAAAAGAATGTAAGTTATCTCATTAATAATTTTTTATATGGACTACATGTTGAAGTGATCATGTTTTAGAGATACTGGGTTAAATAAAATATATTGTTAAAATTTATTTTTAATGTACTTACAAGAAAATTTAAAATTACAGATGTGACTCATGTTCTCTTAGAAAGTGCTGCTTCGAGTCTTGCTACTCAAAGTGTGGACCCTGGACCAGCAACACTGACATCACCCGGGCTAGGTGCTGTGCCCACTAGTGCCCCAGGGGGAGCACGGAGGGTGCTGCCAGGAAGGAGGCACTGAGGGCCAGCAGCTCGTAAACATGCTGATGGCTGTGGCCCTCTTCACTCTAAAGTCAGGATCTGCTGCCAGGACTCATGTCTGCTCCCCCTGGGCCTGGGTTTAGTGGACAGAGTAAGGGTTTAGAGTGAGGTTCCCCCCTGCCAAGAATCTGATTCTGAAGAAGTGATTCTGGTCACCCGAGTCTATTTCTCCTCTGCGATTCTGTAAAATCTGATGGTGACTGTAGCCTTCTGGGCTGTGTTCCAGCGATGGAAGAGAAAGGTGTGTGCAGTCCTTCAGGCTGGTGTGATGGGATTTTCAAGCAAGAGAGCCCCTGCCCTGGGAGGGGGAAGCTGGCCTGACATGCAGTGCTGGGGCAGGGGGCAGATCTGAGGGTGGCAGGTGACTGGTGCAGGGGTGGAGGTGGTGTGTGGCCGGAGAGGGCCTGGGAGTGCAGCACCGGCTGCGGGGGCCCAGGCCAGAGGGACTGCCCTGGGGACACCCCCTCCCTGCCCTCAGAGGTGCCTGCCAGGAGTTAGGCCCCTGCAGGGCTGTGGACCCCGTCCGGGCCCAGATGGGTGCTGGCCAATCTCTCAGCCACAGTCTGACAACTGGACCAGGCACCCAGCTGACAGGGAGGGTGTTCTGTGTGCTCATGGCTGTCTGGCCAGACATCAAAGACAGTGCTTAACCTGAGGTGGGGGGCGGATAAATCTGTGTTCTTTAAAAGCCTTGTTCTTTGGTGTTTGCATTTTCCTTATGGGTTCTTTTTTTCCCCTGAGTTTCCTAGAAGGGTTTCTTTTGAAAGATTAAAAAACTTCACATTGAGAAATTCACCCCAACAGCTTTCAGGTGGAGGAAGAGGATTTGCTTCCACCTCGGCTGGGATAGTGGGGTAGGGGTTAGGGCAGGGGAAGAAAAGGAAGGCCTGGAGTTCCCTCCCTCAGGGAGGGTAGCAGAATGGGAATCAAAGGAGGCACTTACTATCCCACCACCCCTTTCCTCTCTTCAAATCCTGCTCAGTCTTCCGGGCCAGCTCCAGTGCCCCTTCTTCCAGGAAGCCTTCCTGACCACTGTCTCTTGCACCTGTCTCTGCTAGGTGCTTCCCTAAGCGATTTATATAGATTCTGTCTTTAATCCCCACAATAGCTGAGAGTGACGTGATTATTATTATCCCCATTTCCAAATAAGGAGACTAAGGCTCAGAGAAGTTAAATGGCTTATTTGAGAGTATGTTGTTGGCGAGTAGTCGAGCTGAGATTCTAAATCAGAACTTCCACTACATACAGCAAGTACTTAATGGTTTATGGCTACAATTGGACTGGATGTTGATTTCAGAGCTCAGTCAACTAGGCTGAAGGGAGCTACTTAGGCTTGTGGTCACACCCATGGGTGTGGTGGGTGGTAGGAAGGCGGGGAGAGAACAGACCTGCTCCTTGCTGGACAGGAGACTGGTAGTGACACAGAGGCCAGTGTTAGGGTGTGCGATGGGCCACAGAAACACTGGCCCTGGGTGTGGTGCCCACTGAAACAAACAGCCCAGTTTGAATTTGGGGCCTCTATGTGGTGGGGGATTGGAGGGTGTCTCCTACCCAGGCGTCCCCACATCCTGTGGCCTTGGCCACTGACAGCCCCTGGACCCAGTATTGGCTGGCCAACGAACCCCAGTGTAAATCCACATTCTTCTTCCCTTTGCTCACCCTTCTCACTGATCATCTCTCTAAGATGAGCATATAATAGGAAGAGAAATACAGTGTAGGACTCAAGCCTGTTGCCTCAGCTCTGACATAAATAATTCAGCCCCCTCCTTATGTGTCTACACCGTGCTTGACCACATGACCTTGGCCATTATTTAGAGGTGGCTTGGTCTTTCCTCCCTGGGCTGGTGTTGAAGAGCCCACTCTATCTCCCTCGGGTGGGATGAGCCCTGACTGGGTCCTGCTGGCCATGACCTGGGTCCTCGAGCTGGAGGGGCTAACACAGGCCGCCTTTCTGCCTTCACCAGGGACACCCCATGCTTCTCTCCATAGCCTGGCCCCTGGCTTGCAACTAACTCTGGGATCTGTGTGGTTGGCAGGTCACTGGCCTCAGGGACATGTGGGGCAAGGCTGTTAGTTATTTCTAATGTGTTTATTTACTCATTCAGTAAGTATTTGTTGAGTAACCACCAAGGGCCTGGCTCCAGGCTGGGCAGGGGTTGATGCAGAGACGAGTGTGGTTCTGTCCACAGTGAACCTGGCCACAATAAGACGTCTGATGATGCTGTGATGGAGATAATGGTAACAGCCATCACCTAGCAGGCACTGACAACTTGCTATAGGAATTTTGTGTGCCGTTTCCTCATTTGATATTGGTTTTATTTTTATTGTTTACATGCTATGGATGAGGATACCGAGGTTCAGGGAAGGTAAGAAACTTGCCGAAGGTCATACAGCTGGGATGTGAAGGAGCTGGATGTTGAACTCAAGTGTGTGATTCCAGAGGCTACACTCTTTTTTTGTCTGGTAGAATTTTTATTTTGGTTGTTTCATCTATAGATATAAAATTTTGTGCTCATTTTCATCTTAGAATTATTTAAAAGCACTATTCCACTGTCCTGTGGCCTCTATAGTTTCTGATGAGAAACCCATGGTCATTCAAATCATTGTTCCCCCTATACAGATGGTCTTTTTTCTTTCTTTCTTTTTTTTTTTAAATTGACATACAGTTGATTTATAATGTTGTGTTAGCTTCTGCTGTACAGCAAAGTGATTTAGTTATACATATGTATACATTCTTTTTCATATTCTTTTCCATTATGGTTTATCATAGGATACTGAATATAGTTCCCTGTGCTACACAGTAGGACCTTGTTGTTTATCCATTCATATCTGTCCACAATAGTTTGTATCTGCTCATCCCAAACTCCCAATCCTTCCCTCCCCCACCCCCTCCCCCTTGGCAACCACAAGTCTGTTCCCAGAAGCTACACTCCAAACTGCTGTACTGTTCTAGGAGCACAGAGGAGGGTGGGAAACCCAGCCTGGGTTGGGGGGGCGGGACGTGAAGGAGAGAGGTGTTTCTGGAAGTCTCTGTGAGCTCTGCTTTGGTTATCCATAACAAAGAACCTAAACTGAATGCTGTAAAACAACAGTCATTTACTCTTCTCACCTCCCATGGTCCTGAGAACTGACTGGGCTCATCTGTGGGTTCTCATTCAGGGTCTCTTGTGAGGTTGCAGTCAGATGGTGGTTGTGGTGAGTTATCCTAGAAGGTTTCCTCGCTAACCTGTCTGGTGTTGGAGGCTGCCTTTCACCCGGAACCTCAGCTGGGGCTGTGATGGCGTCTCCATGTAATCTGGGCTTCCCTGCAGCATGGCAGCTGCGGGACGAGAAAAGTGGTCCCCAGAGTCAGGCAGAGCTGTATTACCTTTGATGACATAGCCTTGGAGGTAAGGTAGCGTCACTTCCACCACACTCTCTTCACTAGTAGTGAGTCTCTAAGAGCAGGTCATACTCTAGGGGAGGGGAATTGGACTCCACCTCTCCGTGGGAGAGGGTATCAAGGCATTTGCTGCTGGTTTGCACAAACTCAATATGAGAAGATAAGCAAAAGCATAAGTAAGAACATAAGTAGCAAAGGAGAGAGAGTGAGAAGGTGTTCTTAGCTGAGGGTACCTTAGTAACAAAAGGTGGGGAGGGACAAGGGGCTTGGGTGGAGTCGGGAAGGCCAGAGAGGGGAGGGTGAGAGGCATCCCGTGAAGGCCCTGGGGACAGGGGTGTGGGGCAGGGCATGGGGGCCATTAGGGGCTGTGGAGGTAGGGTTTCCATCTAGACTTGACCCTTAAAACAAAAAGCCAATTTGCTGAGTTCCTCGTTGGGCTTCAAGAGTACTTTGAAAGCAGCTGGAGGAGAGCAGCGGCCCTGGGCAGCAGCTCTGGGCTGGGAGGTTCACAAAGGCAGATCTCAGTCTCTGAGCCTACTGACCTGCCCAAGGTCGGGCCCCAGGAGGTCTTCGTGTTTGCATCACCCCACTCCCCAGCGCTTCTAAGATGTGGTCCTCCCTCCCTCCCAGCATCCTTGAGTACAGTGACTCCTGGATGTCCAGAACCGGAGCAGGGAAGTAACCCAGGGGTCAATTGGTAACTTGGTAACTGGGGGAGGGTGGGAGAAAGAGGAGGGGAAGGTGAAAGAAGTTCTGAGGAAAGGCCTCCATTCGATTGGGTGTGAATTATTACCACTCAGTCAAGAGTCAACTTCTGGAAGTATCTGTTCCATGTTGTGCTTGCCGGTGAAGGGGCTGCTCCTTTGTTCTTCCATCCCTCCCTTGCATACACGTGCGTACACACACACACACACACACACACACACACACACACACACACACCAGTGCCTGAGCTTGCTGTTTTCTGACCTGCCTCTTCACATGTCCAGGCATGGAGGCTTGGTCAGGGCAAGAGCCAGCAGAGCCTCCAGGGTGTGGTGGGGAAAGGTGTGGAGTTGGACCCACTGCCTGTACACAAAGATAGGCAGATGGTTGGTTTTAACACAGAATTCTCAGATGGCGCCCACGATTGCCACCCCTGGTGCACGTGCCCTGCGTAACCATCTCCTTGGGTATAAGTGGGACTGTAAGTACGACGGGCTAGCACTCCAGTGATGAGAGCTTCTCCTACTGGCTTTGAAGGACTAAGCTGCTGCATGGTGGAAGGGGCCAGGTGGCCAGGACCTGAGGGCAGCTGTGAGGGGCTGAGGGTGACCCCTAGCTGATGGCCAGCAAGAGACGGACACCTCTCTGCAAGTCCTACAAGTGCAAGGAACTGAATCCCCCCAACAACCTGAATGACCTTGGAAATGGATTCTTCCCCAGTCAAGCCTCCAGCTGACAGTGCAGTTGGCTGACCTTGATTTCCACTTTGTGAGGCCCTGAGCAGAGAATCCATTTGAGCTGTGTCTGGACTTCTGACCTACAGAACTCTGGGGTTAATGAATGGGTGTTGTTCTAAGCTGCTAAGTTTGTGGAATGTGTTCTGCAGCAGTAGGACACTAGTACAGTGGGGGACACCTCTGTCTGCATTTTGGGTGGTGTCTGGCCCCTTGGCAGTCAGGGCCTGCAGGGGCTGTGGTTGGGTGTGGCTTGCACTGTGGCCATGGTGGCTGGGTTTCCAGTGGCCAGTTCGAGACCCCTGGGCCTCATGGCTCACCTCCCCTGTAGCCCCCAGTCACATGACGGCCCACTTTATGGCCTCGCGCAGACACATTTTATTGTCGAATTAGTAGGAATAAAAGCGGCTGTATATTAGTGATTGTATTAATAAATGCACAGTGACAGGAGACCGGTGAGAGTGAGAAGATGAGACATGGTATTTATCCCCTGTGCAAAATCTTTTTTATTATTAAAGGCGCTGGGTTAACTGAGGATAGATTTAATGCTGGTGGTAATTTTATGGGATCAGCAGAAGCTCATGGTCCCCACTGCAGCCTGAGCTCTGGAATCCTCATCCAGGGCCATTGGATTCCTTGGAGAAGCTGCAGGGCTGGGGAGTTGCAGTCGTGAGCACTTTCTTGGGACTTGACCTGGGCCTGCAGTTTCCCGTGGGCAGATGCTGGGCAGCTGATGCGAGACAGGGCGAGTTCCTCATCCATTTGGAGATGAGCAAGGCAGTCAGTGCGGGTTCGGAGGTGTCTGAAGAGAGAGACTGCAGGGAGAACATCAGAAATGGTGCAGGCCCACCCCTGCCTCTCAGGAGCTTCCCAGCAGGGGGCTGTACAGCTGGAGAGTCTTGTGTTTTGGGGGCAGCCAGCCGGTGCCCCTCACCCTGTGCTCTGTCCCGTCTACTGCTAGCTGAGTCTGCTCTGTGGTCCAGGCTTGGAGAGGGATGGGTGTGCCTGGCACTGGCTGGAGGAGTCCCACTGCGAAGGGCCCCTTGGGAGTGGAGCTTGGGGCTGTGGCCGCCTTGGTGCTGTGTGCTGTGGACCTTGCATTCTGGCAGGGAGACTGTACTGAAGACCCTTGCAAGCTCTTAGGCCTCTGAACATTTTAGAGGAGGGCTACAGGTTAGACTGTGAGACAGGAGAGGAAGGCGTGGAATCCAGAGATGCTGGCAGCAGATGGTCCCAGCCAGGCATCCTTCCTTCCCATGGACTTGTAGGCCACCTCAAACCTGCTTTCTTTCAGCTTCAGTCCAGCTCCCTTCACTGCTTCTCTGTGGTTCTCCTCTGAAGGGTCAGCCCCACTTCCCTACTGGTTTCTCAGGTACCCTCATCTGACCCTCTCTTTGTACCTTCTACCTCCCCCACCAGCAGACGCCGGGGAGCAGAAGATGTGTGATGGCAGGCCAGGGCCTCATGTAGCATAGGTAACAGGGAGCGTGGCGTAAGAGAAAGAACATGGGCCTTGAGACAGAGCTGACTTGGGTTTATGCCCCGGCCCTGCTCTGTGCTGGCTGGGTGACATCAGTCCTGGGCACAGTGCTTACCCCCTGAGCCTTGCTGAACTCAGCTGCCAAAGATGACCACCATCTCCACGTCACAGTGTGTTGGTTATAAGGACTGAAAGAGAATGAACACCTGTAAAGGGCTTTGTACACTATCTGGCACACAATACATGCTCAGTATAGAGCATGTTATTATTTCTAGAAGAACTCAGACTCTTGCATTCTCAGAGGAACCTCCTGGCTGATAGTGAGGTTAATTTGCTCACTCGTTTGTTCTTTCCACAAGTGTTTGGTGCTGGGTGTTGGTGATACTGTATGACGCAAATAGCAGATGGTCAGTGAATGTTTACTGAGTGGATGACTACAGAGGTTCTAGACAAAGTTCTTTCTCTTGGGGGAGTTTGCCTGGGAAGGGGTCATGTCAGTGAGTGGTTATTTTCCGGTTTTCCTCAGGCCATTTGATCTTACTTTGGTGCCGAGTGCCAAGGAGGAAGCCTAGAAGGTGCCTCCATCCCTGTGGGCCAGAGACATTGCCTCTTTCCTCTGTAGCTCGACATTTTTTTGATATGGGATCTTAGGGAGAAGTGACCTTGATTTTATCCTGCTTGGCAAAGACAGTACAGACCTCCTTGGCCTGGGGGCAGGGGGTTGGTGGAAACTTCTGAACACAGTCAGCATTTCTTAGCCTCCCGTGGATGCTGGGAGGTCTCCATTCCCCCTGCCCCACAGCCATGCAATTCCTCTGCCTCTGTCCAGCCCAGAACAGACACAAACCTGCCCTGCAAGTGCCCAGTTGAGAGATGAGGGAGGAGCGATCATTTTGGGAAGTCTTCGTGTGCTGCTCTGGAGAGCTTGAGATGGGTTCCTTGGGGTGGGAAGGTGGGGAGGGATTCCTTTCAGTAAGGTTGAAAGGAAATGATTCGTTTACTTACACTGGAGTTCTTTTTGGAGTGTAGGTCCTTGTCTCCAGACTATGCTCCCCAGTGTCAAATCCTGTGTAGAGTGCTGGCCTGGCAGGGTTATGGCTTGAATAGCCAGCCTTGGAAGTAATCGAAAACAAATGCTGGCCCTAAAGCTGAAGAGAGCAGATTGAAATTGAGTGACAGTAGTTTGCTGAGCCTGGGAGCATGTGGAGGGTCCGGGAGCTGGCAGCCTTTGTGGCCACTGAACCTTCACTTTCAGAGGCTGATTGTGCAGAGACCAGCAAGTGTCCCGGACCCTGCGGTGGTGTAGCTGTTCTAGGGCTGAGGACTGGAAAATCTGTGTGATTGTTTACTGCCTCCATTTTTTATTATCAGCAAAACTTTAATTACAGCTCTTGCTAAACCTACTACCTTCTGCCGGCATTTACAAGGCAATAAATTTCCCCTTCTCTCCTTACACAGTCTGAACCTCCAGTAGGGCCATGCATATGCACCGGAAGATATTGATTCCCCAAAGAAATTATAACAGCATTTGTTCTCAAGTAAACACACAGAGAGGCTATCATAGCACTGAGGAAGAGTCGATTGTCTTTGCTTTATTAAACAACACAGCTGTCAGTTGGAAGCATATCTAAATTATCAAGAGATTGGTAGAACAGACAGGCAATGAAGCCTGGAATAAGGCTTTGAGTGGGAGGACTCTAATGCAGAGATTAGAAGGAAGGCTTTGTCCCTTTCTCCTTGTTTCTCACTCCTTCATCAAGCCAAATTGCTCCCCACCCCTCACCCCTGCAGTCCTTTTGCATTGAAGGGGCATTGATTGTGGCTCTCAGCTAGGGAGTGGAGAGTGCACTGCAAGCTGGCAGCAGTGAAGCTTGCACAAGGTCAACTGGCTAATGGCCCCATGTGTATTGGCAGGCTGTAAACACAAGCTTTTTAAAAACTTCTTGTTGTGTTACTGGCAGGTAGAAAAGATTGATGCATTCATCAGCCTAATTTGGAAAATGGTACATGGCCCATCTTTGCTTTGGAACACCCAGAAATGCATCCCACTGAGCAAAAGAGTGATCCGCCATGACCTCGCTCCCACCAGTGAATTTGAGACAGAATATTTTATTATGAACAACTTGGTTCTACAGTCCCACAAGAGCAGAGATGGAACCAAAAGTCTGAGGATGTTCTGTGCAATGTTGATGTATGCTACACAGTGTTTATGGGGTGTTAATTGGTATCCTGTTAATAAAAGGATAACTTCCCCCAAACCTACTTTCCATGGTTAAATAAACTCACGAGACCTGGGGATGAGACAAAGTTAAGCAGATTTCTTCACTGCACGACTTTTCAGAGGCTGTATGTTAATATGCATTATGAATCTGGAAGAGGGTGAAATATGTGAAGTTCCCTGAATTTTTTTAAAAACAAAATTCACATCTTGTAGGACCAGAGTTTTTATAGAACAGTCTTTGAGAAAAAAGCAAAAATAGAATAGACCATGAGAAGTGGTCTGGATTTTCTTTGCTCTGTTGGGCTTGGAGAAAGCCTTAGGAGTGAGTCTGAGTGCGTAGTAGGAGAGGAGAGTCAGGCTGTGATAGTCAGAGTAGCCAAAACTTTTCCAAAATGGTACCTGAGCTCTCACTGGGCCTCTGGTAAGATTTGCTCAATGTTGATGTGACAAGTGCTGCCTACCTGGAAGGTGGGTTCATCTGAGCTAAGAGAAGAGCTCCAAAACAGAGGTGTCCTTCACTCAAACATAATTATGGCAGTCTTACCTCAATTAAAGAAAACTCCAAGTTAATGGAGAAGGGAATTTTTATGCTTGGAAGTGACACTCTAGCTTATTTTAGGCTAAACTACTCTCAAGAACAACTAGACAAGTTGTGGCTGATTGTATTTTCCAGATGGCCGCATCAATGTCTATTCCATACCACACGTCCATGTGTGTCATGTGATCTTATAACACATTATTGACATTCCTGCATTGAGAGGTAGGTTTTACGTTTCTTCTTCTTGAACATGGATGGGCTTTTGTAATAGTCCTGACCAACAGAATGTGGCAGAAGTGAAGTTGCTTGACTTCCGAGACTATGTCGTAAAAACTTCTGCCTGCATCTCCTTTTCTCTCCTGGGATACATACCTTGGGAGCCCTGAGTCAACTTGTAGGAAGTTCAACTAACCTGAAGCCTTCAGGCTGTAATAGCAACATGGGGAGATTACACAGAGATAGTGGGGTGCCTGGGGAGCCCGATTCCCAGTGGTTTGAGTCTTCCCAGACCAGGTACCAGATATGTGAGTAAAGAAACATTTGAGATGACCCCAGCCAAATCTACCATCTGATTGCTACCTTATGAGACACCCCAGGCCAGAATCACCCAGCTGAACAGCTCCTATGTTCCTGACCCTAGTAGCTGTGAGAGATAATAAGTGATTAATATAGTTTGAAGCCACTAAGTTTTGGGGAAACTTGTTATGCGGCCATAATAACTAGAACACAGACCCATAAAATTAATAAAACATGTTAAAGGCTTTGGAAAGCTATCAAAATAATAAAGGCTTGGCTCAAGGGACCAGAATTCTTGAAAGAAGGGAAACCCCAAGAGGAGAGAGCCAGACATTTGGTGCCACTTTCACCCTCAAGTTAATTACGGGCTGAAATGCAACAGTTGAGAGGCTGAGCAGAAAGTGGCTGCTAAATGGCTGAGAAGTTGAGCACAGCTCTTGGCATTTTCAGGGGGCTGTGGGGGAAAACTGGGGTCCAGCTTCTGCCAAATAGAAAGAGTCCTGGTAAATACCACAGACTTTCAGGTGCAACTCTTGACTAAGAGTAAAGTTGAACTTGAAATAGGCTAGCCCTAATAAAATCGGAATCCTGCCTTTAAATCAGCTCACCAAGTGACTAGGTTAAGGTCATGTGTCTCTACTTCATCTGCCACCAGAAATAAAAACGAATCCTCTCTTGAGCAAGGCAACATTATATGGAAACTCACATTATTCCTACAATATCTGGAATAATTAAGAAATAGCTAGGTATACATAAGGCAAGAAATGACTGATAATCAAGGGAAAATACATAGTGTAATAGACTTAAAGGAAGTCTGGCAACTGGAATGATCAGACATGGACTTTAAACCAACCGTGATTAATATGCTCAAGAATTTGAACAGCAACGTAGACAATTCCTGTGGAGAATAGGGAACTATAAAATAATCAAGTGGAAATTTGAGATTTGAGAAATCAGTCACTGAAATCAATAACTGAGATTTCAATAGAGGGATTTATCTGCATATTAGACATGGTGAAAGAGCAGATTGGTGAACCAGAAGAAAGATGAGTGGACAATTTCCATTTTGAAGGACTGAGGAAAAAATGATAGAAAATACAGAAACGGGCATAAGAGACATATGGAACGTAATGAAATGGAAAACATGTATAACTGGAGTTCTAGAAAGAGGGGCAGGAGGAGTAGAAGCAGTATTTGAAAAGATAATGGCCGAGAATTTCCCCCAAATGACAAAAGCATCACGCCACAGATTTAAGAAGCGCTATGAACACAAAGTAAAATAAATTAAAAGGAATAACCTAGGTACATCACAGTAAAACTGCTAAAAATAAAAAAGAGGAAATCTTAAAGGATTCAAAGGAGAATAGGACACATTACCTTCTAAGAGCAACACTGAGCATGATACTGACTTCCAAGAAAAAAATGGAAACTTGAAGGCCATGGAATGACATTATTCATGGTGAAAGAAAATAACCTCTGTGTTAGCTTGGGCTGCTACCACAAAATACCATAAACTCGGTTGTTTAAACAACAAACATTTCCTTCTCAGAGTTTGAGGCTGGGAAGTCCAAATAATGGTGCTGGTGGATTCAGTTCCTGGTTAGGACTCTCTTCCTGGGTTGCAGATGGCTGTCTTCTTGCTGTGTCCTTACATGGTGGAGAGAGAGGGAACGCTGGTTTCTTTTCCTCTTCTTATAAAGACACTAATCCTGGTCCCTGCTGTAAGCCACAGCTGCCCCCTGCAGGATACCCTCCAATACTAGCAGTCAAAATAAAAAATTTCGACTTGGAGAGGAACCACGATGGTGGAGTAGAAGGATGTGTTCTCACTCCCTCTTGTGAGAACACCAGAGTCACAACTAGCTGCTGGACAGTCATCAACAGGAAGACACTGGAGCTGACCAAAAAAGATACCCCACATCCAAAGACAAAGGAGAAGCCACAGTGAGACAGTAGGAGGGGCGCAATCACAGTAAAATCAAATCCCATAACTGGTGGGTGGGTGACTCACAGACTGGAGAACACTTATATCACAGAAGTTCACCCACTGGAGAGAGGTTCTGAGCCCCACATCAGGCTTCCCAACCTGGGGGTCTGGCAACGGGAGGAGGAATTCCTAGAGAATCAGACTTTGAAGCCTAGTGGGATTTGATTGCAGGACTTCTACAGGACTGGGGGAAACAGAGACTCCACTCTTGGAGGACACACACAAAGTAGTGTGTGCATCGGGACCCAGGGGAAGGAGCAGTGACCCCAGGGGAGACTGAACCAGACCTACCTGCTAGTGTTGGAGGGTCTCCTGAAGAGGCAGGGGGGTGGCTGTGGTTCACCGTGGGGACAAGGACACTGACAGCAGAAGTTCTGGGAAGTACTCCTTGGTGTGAGCCCTCCCAGAGTCTGTCATTAGCCCCACCAAAGAGCCCAGGTAGGCTCCAGTGTTGGGTTGCATCAAGCCAAACAACCAACAGGGAGGGAACCCAGCCCCAAACATCAGCAGTCACGTGGATTAAAGTTTTACTGAGCTCTGCCCACCAAAGCAACACCCAGCTCTACTCACCACAAGTCCCTCCCATCAGGAAGCTTGCTTAAGCCTCTTAGATAGCCTCATCCACCAGAGGGCAGACAGCAGAAGCAAGAAGAAATACAATCCTGCAGCCTGTGGAACAAAAACCACATTCACAGAAAGATAGACAAGATGAAAAGGCAGAGGGCTATGTACCAGATAAAGGAACAAGATAAAACCCCAAAAAAACAACTAAATGAAGTGGAGATAGGCAACCATCCAGAAAAAGAATTCAGAATAATGATAGTAAAGATGATCCAGGACCTCGGAAAAAGAATGGAGGCAAAGATCGAGAAGATGCAAGAAATGTTTAACAAAGATCTAGAAGAATTAAAGAACAAAAGAAACAGAGATGAACGATACAATAACTGAAATGAAAAATACACTAGAAGGAATCAATAGCAGAATAACTGAGGCAGAAGAACAGATATGTGACCTGGAAGACAGAATGGTGGAATTCACTGCTGTGGAACAGAATAAAGAAAAAAGAATGAAAAGAAATGAAGACAGCCTAAGAAACCTCTGGGACAACATTAAATGCAACA